>BSBK01001246.1:0-95000 GCA_027943335.1 Chamaecyparis obtusa | reverse complement strand
CTTCCACCTCCATAGCTTCTTCAAAACCTTTAATATCCTCTTCCTTTAAATAATTTGCAAACCACTTCAGATTGTCTTGCTTCTTGACATGAAAGAGCCCAATCAGAAAGTTAACATTGTGACTCCTTCACCCCTTCATGGTCACCTCCAAGGCCTCCCAACTTTCAACCCATAAGGTGGGATACCTCAAAATAGCTGAGCAGCCTATATTTGATTTTCCATAGTTCCTAGCCTTAGGGACCATGAGGGCTTCGTCGATATTATCCAAAACAATGTCAATATTCCTGAGAATGTCCTTTTTGAAAATGCTCACACAGATATCCTTTGCCAATTTCTTATATCGTTCAAAGAACATGACTAGGACAAGAAACATAGACGTAATATTTAAGTTTACTCTAGTTCTGTCTGAATTAGAGATAACCCTCACCTAGAACCTTCATTATCACCTCCACAACTAGAGGATTATTGAATTTTATAATTCCTTTGATTCTCTACATAGTAACATCCTCCTTCACTTATGTTTGGTGTTTCTTACCTCAAAGTCTTAATGGGGTATCCATTCGGCCCCAAAATCTGCCAAACCTTCCCTCAGAATCAGAGATCTCAATCTCACTAGCAGATACTGACTGTTAATGACTAGATAATTACTATCTAAGTTATAAAGTACTTAAGGGTGGGAATGTGGAATTTTTATGATTGATCCAAATTTTGAAAAAAATGGTGATGATTTAAAGATCTTAAATTTCTTACGATCGTATCTTAGTATCACACATATGAAGTTATGTGTCGTAAGGTTAGTACTTATCATATTTTATGTTCATAAAAGGAAAATATTTTTTCTAACTTAGAGTAGGTCTAATGATACTATAGTAGTTTCCTAATATATATTCCTACGTATATCAGCTACTTGGGTTAAATGAAAATACTAATTAAGTTAACTCTACCGTGAGGTAGTTATTATGAAAGTAAGTTGCCTTAATGAACTATTGATCTAATCATTATTAAATCTAAATTAGACAACCAAATCAAAAGTACCTATATGAGAGATTGATGAGATGAATCGTGATACAAAATGGGTTCACCAATCTATACAAAGTGATAAATTGGTACTGACAAAGATGAAACAAATATGATAAGGGTTGAAAATGACAATAGACAAGATAGACGATAGCTCAATAAAGGTTGATGTTGAAGCTAGATTCGATGATTACCATATTATGATAGTGAGTCTTAGATAAAAAAATATTTGGTTCCTATAAGTATCTACTCATATAAACATAAAATTTATATAATTATGTGTTATCGTAGCTATAGTGGCCTTGTTTCTTTTAATTACTCACTTTATCATGAATGATATCAACATGGCGATGGATAACAAATCCATGGTAAATAACCAATCCGGGCTGAAATCAATCTTAGGTGGAGGGAAGATTTAGCAAATTATTCTATGATTCAAACTCCAAAAATGCAGGATCCTAGATGCCTAATGCTCAAGACGCCTATGAAAATATTTATAGGACATGGATTATGGGAATTTTTATTGATATCTGGCCTTAGAATGATTCTAAGAACAAAAAATATGCTCTAGAACTTTTAGAGAGGTACTCAATCATTTTAGTGTGCCTCTTAAAACTATATGCCTTATATATCAAGAAACTTAGAAACAAAAGGATGAAGACCCTGATTCGTCAAGGCCCTAGCTACGATCTAACAGGGGACCAAGGCTTAGGGTATCCCCTTTTTACCAGGATCATATAATAGTATGGCTAAGAAATTATGAGAATAATCTAATCTAAGATAGATAAAGATTAATTTTCTACTCTAAACTTACTATCCTTTATCATCAAAGATGCTTGGAAATATAATTTCCTGAGATAAACCATTTGCTCCTTCATTTTCTAAAGAGTCTGCATCTTTGTTTCCTTCCATATATATATGATTGATGGTAAAGTGATTGAATTTTGATTAAATCTCCATAGCTCTTGCAACCATTCCATTTAGATGACAATTTGGCATTTTTCCTATTCTTACAACATTGATAAATAAAGAGGAATCCCCTTCTATCTCCACCTTATCTAGGTTCATTTTTCTACGCAAAAGAAAACCTTCTATTAAGGTATTCAACTCAGTTGTGTTGTTTGACTCTATCCCTAGTGAAATGGATTTACTTGATAGCTTGAATCCATCCCACCTATGGGTACATCATCTAGCTCTTTCCTTACCTGGGTTAGCTCGAGAAGCTCCATCGAAATTGAGTTTATACCATTCCAAACCAAGTGGTTTCCAAACGCATTTTGCTCTTTTATCTTAAATCAGTTGTTTTCCATTACCAAAAAAGGCAAGGATTTTTAGGCCAAACCATTTATTTCTAATAGATTCATCCTCTCTGGATAAATTAACATGTGTTCTTCCAAGCATATTCCTACAATTAACCATTTCTACAATGCTTGCTTCTACCTTATTTAAGAATTGGTCCATGCTAAGTTTTGATTCCTTAAAGATACGCTGATTTATTTCTTTCCATATTTCTCAAATTAAAATAGAGGGGGAAATCCTCCATATCTTCTATACATATCCTGACATTTGATTCGAGGCCAACTTTTAAATACCTCCACTATGTCATTTTGGAAGGCCGAGGACCAATTTAGCTTCCTTGCTAACCAATGCCAACACTGGTTAGAAAAGTTACATTCAATTAGAAGGTGGTTCACAATCTCACTATCTTCTTCATATAGTGGACATCTAAAAGGTCCTGAATATCGTATTTTCCTAAACCAATCTGCAGTCAGTATCTTTTTTTGTAATGATGCCCAAGAAAACATACCTACTTAAGACATACAATCCTTATTATTATTATTTATTAATTTTTGGATTTAAAATCATATATAAAAAAATTTAATTAATAAATAAATATTAATTGATTTTTTACATGCGGGTTTTAATATTAAAGTTTTCATTTATATTTATATTTAGAAAATTAATAAAATTATTTTATTATTAAATACATGGTGTTTTTATATGCATGGAGATTTTAGTTAAATACTTATTTAAAAAGTATATATGCATGAGATTTTATATGAATGTTTTCTTAATAAGTCAAACTAGACTTTAATAAATAAAATTGATTGTTCTTAAATAATTGAGACTTGTGTTATGGTTAGACTATTTGGTATATTCTATTGTCTTGTTTGATGTTGTTTATTTGGGGAAATTATGTTGGCTTTAGGAGTGGTACACCAGAGGTTTTGGGGTTTGTCTTCTATGTGACATGTGCATTTTCAATATTTTTGTAATGTTGACTTGGTCATGATTATTTTTATCCAACCTGATTTTCTTAAGCTCATTATTTTGTGAACTCTTTGAGAGGGTGTATTATATCATGTTATGGTTTGAGGACCAATTTGTAATTGTAGGATTATGGTTTGAGGACCAGTGTGAGTTCTAATTATCTTTTATGGAACTGAAATTGATTTTCATTTTTCATATGATTTGTGAGATCTATTTATGACTTGTGAGACTAGGGGAGGTTAAGCAAGTGCATCTTAGGGGAGTGGCTTACAATAGGGGTCTAGGACCCAAAGTGGTCAGAACCAGGGTAACCTATTGTAAGTTTTGTTAATAAATGATAACATAGTAATTAAAATTTGTGGAGTTCATTAAAAAGATAATTTAGAGATTATGCCCCGCCTATGCCTTGAGCACTTTTTTAAGATAAGGATGGGAATTAGATGATACCTAGAGATTAGGTATGATTATAATTTCTCATTTCATGAGAGGGTATTCTAGCTCCACGTGGGTCGTATTGAGGGTCCAGGGCCCAAAGTGGTCAGTCTAAGGTAACTCAATGCTTGAGGGTCCAAGGTCCATAGTGACCAATCCTGGTTAACTCAAGTAGATGGCCATGTGATGACACTCCCATAGTATGTATCCCAATTCTCCTCTGTAGTTTCTGGATTTTCCTTTGGTGGTGAGTCTTTGGTATTGTAGTATTACCTGGTGGTCTATTTTATTATTTGGTGATTTGTATTCGTTAGATATTTTGGTATTTGGCATTTTGGTATATGTTGGTATTTTGATGTTTATTATATTTTCTTTATCATTAGTTGATGGTACCTTTTGAGATAGAAAGCCTTCAAGACCCTTTGCTTAGTTTTTTTGATTGATTTTTTTATCTGAGTGGAGTTTGTTGTTATCTCTTCAGCACAGTGGGAGTGGACCTTTGGCTCCACAAGGTTGGGTGGTACTGTTTCTTTTATGATTTGAGATTCTGACATTCCTATAGTGGTGCTAGATGATGCTTGTTTTTTGTTACCTTCTCCTTGTTCTTCATTGGAGGTTTGTTCGTACCTATCTTTCGATGTTCTAATTATATCTTGTATCAGTGCTTTAGAGATGATTCCTTTCAGATATTGTACTATTTTGTATTTGGTTATTATGACATACCCTATGACTTGTGTAGAGGATGTTGTTTCATTGTATTTATACCTTATGGTATTGTATGTACTTGTTACTCATTTGAATATGAGATAATTGTAATTATTCTTAATCTAAAATATCTAATTAGTAATACGTAATTCTAAGTCATGGGACCCTTGAGAATTGTTAATTGTATTTGAGTTGTACTTATGTACTTATTTATATCTTATGATTGTATAGCTTATGTATTGTTATCATCATTATTCGTAAACACTTAAGAAAAAAATCATTCTATAAACTTAGTGACATGTATCAGGTTAGATTCTCTTGGGTTCCCTGGCAGGGCATTACAATACATATTATATCAATATATGTTTGATGCTTATGTTTGATCTAGATAGATTGTCACATGGGTTTGGATTATGCTTATGTTTATATTTTAGTGCATCACAAATTATTTAGGATTTTTTTGAGATGTATCACTATCATGTGGTCTACGAAATGTTATACTTTTTTATTTTTATTTTTATGTTTATGTTTTATGAATCTCTCAAAGATTTTGTAATTATATGTTTTACATGAGCACATGTTATGTTTTCGATAATAAAGGTAGAAAAATAAGGGTGCTATCCATTACAATACAAGCTAAAAAGGCTACTTACAACTACTCTAGAATAGGCCAGAAGAAACAAATTCTAGAACAAACCACATAAAACACACTAGTTGAAGAGGTAGTAACCCACATCAAGGGTGGGTAGAAAGATCACTCATGACTCAAGAATAAGAGGAAAAATGATCTTTCCCCCTTTAAAAAACAACAATCTAGGTAATACTATCATTAGGAACACCATCACTAGGGGAGCAAGTGGATAACTCCTCATAGTGAGATTGTCAGCATAAAGTGCAAGATGCTAATGAGGAACACACCATCTACCAAAGGTTGGAGAAAAATTGGATCTTGATAGGTGAAGAAGGTTCCACTTGGCTAGAGGGGGCCACACCAACAATAAGAGGTAGAGTAGGATCCACAGGGATCATGAAGGCCATACCACCAACAAGAGGAAAAAATCATCCTAGGAGGAATCATCATCAGCCTATGAAGATCTATTATAGTATGAATCAAAAGAAAAGACAAAAAAGTTTCACCATTAGTGTCCTTCCACCAAGTGGTAGTACCTTTACGATGAAAGAGAAAATAATCTGTGTCCAGTAGAGAAGCACCAACAACTTTGAAAGGGGAGACCCTCATAATCCAATAATAGAGTCCACATGGACTATCCCCAACCACAAGAACCACATACCCTAGAAGGGGTATGGAGATATCAATATCAACCAATATGCGTGAAAAATTAGAAAGACCCATGGAGGGATTAGTATCATCTACCTTCAAGATGCGATTGATAGAGTTTTTGATGGCCTCAAAACAAGAATTCTCTCAAAAATTAAGGGGAATATTGGGAAGAGAAACCCACAATGGATGCACATTGAGTGATTTAGTAAGAGGGTTGAAGGAGACTATCCAAGGTTTGATTGAAAGGGTGTGAACCCCTTGAGCCCACAACTTTCTCAACACCAAGGCATAGTCATTGAAGGAAAAAAAAAGAAGCAATAAAATCTCAATGTTACCAGTAACTAAGGACTTCCAAGAATTCATGACTCATTGATGAAGAGATGGTAGAGAAGGCCAAATATAAGAAAATTTACACACTATCTTGTAACATTGGTAGAAATCCACATTATCCACCACATCATGGCCACAAACCACAATAGGGGAGGTCTTGGCACAATCAAGAGGCTAAGATTTCCCCTTGAGAGGAACACAAGAAAGAGATCTAGCAATAGAATAAAAGCTTCATCCTTTAGCAATAGAAAGAGGGGGTGGCACCAACATGCACAACATTAGTAGACCCAAGAATAGGTCTACCAGAAGAGATCTGATGCAGGAGCATCCTGGGTGTAAGAGCAATCTTGCATCACCCAAAAATATTTCTACTTTTGTATTCAATAAAGGTTATTTTGTGCAGAGCTGCTATTTATGGAAAGTTACTATTTTTGGTAATTTTCGTATGTGCTCAGAATGATCTGATTTCTTTCTTGGAGGTTCATTTTGGTCATATAAGTCTGCCAGTAAAGTTTCATTGCCAGATCAAGTGTATATTGGAAGATATTGAAGATTTTCGGTATTGGCAGCAGGGGACAGAAACTTTGAACTCAGTTTTGAAGGCTTTAGAGGCCCCGGATGAGGTCGAATTTTGGGTTGAATGAAGCCTATTTAGTTTAGGTGTTGTAGAGCTCCTCGCGCCCTTTCCAAAATGGGGTTACAATAGTCAATCGGGTCAACTGGTGATGACTTATGGTCTTCAGAAGTTGGGTCACCTGAAATGGCGGAAAATGATTTTTCTTCAAAATTTCTGTTCGAGTTTCAAAATTTATTTTGAGCCGACTATGATGTAATGAAATGTAAAATAAAAATAATTCTAAGTTTGGTCGGCCTTATTGGCTAAAATTCTGGAACCTTCCCAGGCGGTGGAAAATTGCCTATATAAGGAAGGCTGTATTATTGTCTTAGGCAGTTCAGAATAGTTCTGGGTAGTAGATCTGGGTAATAGTTCGAGGCTTTGTCCTACAGAATATTGTAAGGGAATGCCCATGTGGCTTTGCATATTGTAATTCTGAAAGTTTGTAATTCCACATTTGTGGAGATAATAAGAAGCCAATTTTCTGTTCTTGCATATTGTTGTTGTTTCTCTATATCTGTTATGTGTTTGTGGTATTAAGGGGAGCGCCCTTCATCAAGTGGTATCAGAGCAGGAGTTCTTGAGTGTGTAAACAGATCGCCGACTGTGAGGCAGTTTGCACCAGGACCGTGGCTAGAGTTTCAGCGCACATCGCAAAAATGCCTCCACGAAGGGAACGTGGCGGAAGAGCTAGTGTTGTAACACCTGAGGTTAGAGAGCTGTAGAGACAAGTGCGAGCATTGCAAGAAGAGATTCACAGAGGAATGAATCTTAATGTCGGAGACGAAAGCGAGGATGAAGCTGAAGAAGAATATCAAGAAGGAGAAGTTAAAATTGTGAACCAGGAGGAAGAAAGACCTTTTCGGGTGATTTCCAAGATTGGGAAAAGACCTAAGATTGAGGTTCCTACATTTTCTGGAAATCTTAACCCAGAGGAATTGATCGACTGGATCAATGAGTGTGAAGAATATTTTGAGTATGAAGATGTTGAGGATCCTGATAGGGTCAAATTTGCGAAGGCCAGACTGAAAGGTCATGCGAAGATATGGTGGCAAGAGATTCAGTTGGAGCGAAATAGAAGGGGAAAGGAGAAAATCATGAGATGGGATCGGATGGTGGATAAATTGAAGCGACAGTTCATTCCTGTTGATTATGAGCTTGACCTACTGAAGAAAATGCAGAGTTTGAAGCAAGCGGGAAGATCTGTTCAGGAGTATACAGAGGAGTTCTATCGACTTCTCATCAGAACAGGCCATGCAAAAGTTGATAAGGAGAAAGTTGCCCGATACCTTAATGGGTTAAGGCCAAGCATTCAGGAGGAGCTGAATCTGGTTCGAATGAACAGTATTGAAGAGGCATACTAGTGTGCCCTAAAAGTAGAGGAAAAGCTGAACAAGAAGTTTGAGAGCAGACAAAATGGAAGAGGTCATGGTGGACGATTTGGTGGACGGTCATATGGTGGCCGAAATGAAGATCTGAAAAAGAAGGATGAGGCCAGTAGCAGTCAGAATCAGTGAGGAAATAATTCCAATCGCTTCTAGGATCAGAATAATAGAGATCAAAGAGGAAGAGGAAGAGGACAAGGATCTGGAAGAGGTGGCTTCCCTGGAACATGTTTTCACTGTGGAGAAGAAGGTCATAGGGCATTTGAATGTCCTCAGCGCCAAGGCAGAACAGATAGGAGAAATGAAGGCCAGGCCAGAATTGCACATGTAGATGAAGATGCCAGATCATCAAATTCTGAAGATGCTGAAAGAGGAGAAACGTTGATTAACAGAAGAGTCCTGTTGAGTGGTGAGAATGAACCTGAGCAAAGGAGGAGCTTGTTTCGCACCAAGTGCAAGTGTGAAGGTAAATGTTGTGATGTGATTATCGATAATGGAAGCACTGACAATTTGGTGTCAGAAGAGATGGTGACAAAGTTGAAGCTCAAGAGACAGAAACACCCACATCCATATCGGATTGCCTGGGTACAGGATGACCACAAGGTCATGGTCAATGAACAATGCCTGGTGAAGTTCAAGATTGGCGGATACCAAGATGAGGTATTGTGTGATATCATATCTATGGATGCATGTCATATGTTGTTGGGTAGACCATGGCAGTTTGACAGATGTGTTGTACATGATGGCCGTGCGAATACCTATTCCCTGACAAAGGATGGAGTGCGACATAAGCTAAAACCATTGAAGGAGACTGAAGAAAAGGTATGTGGTAATGCAAGGATAACTTTTGTTGATGGAAGAAATTTTCTAGATGGTATGAGGCATGAGCATGTATGTTTTGCTTTAATTCCAAAAGCTGGTAAAGAGGAAGTAGAAGATGTTCCTGTAGAAGTTGCAGATTTGTTGAATGAGTTTCAGGATATTGTATCCGATAACGTGCCTGATGGATTACCACCAGTCAGGAAGATCAGTCATCAGATGGACTTCATCCCAGGAGCGAGTTTTCCGAATAAGGCAGTACACAGAATGACACGTGCAGAAAGTGAGGAGTTGAACAGACAAGTACATGAACTGTTACAGAAAGGATTGATTCGTGAGAGTCTAAGTCCCTGTGCTGTACCAGCAGTATTAGCACCAAAGAAGAATGGAGAATGGAGGATGTGTACAAATTCTATGGCAATAAATAAGATCACAATCAAGTACAGGTTTCCATTGCCACGAATGGATGATATTATGGACTCTTTGAGTGGAGCTGTGTATTTCTCAAAGATAGATCTGAAGAGTGGATATCATCAGATTCGGATCAGAGAAGGAGATGAATGGAAGACTGCCTTCAAGACAAAGGAAGGACTGTATGAGTGGTTAGTCATGCCTTTTGGGCTAACCAATGCACCGAGCACTTTCATGCGGCTCATGAACGAGGTTCTAAAAGAATTTTTGGGTAAGTTTGTCATTGTTTACCTAGATGATATTCTGATCTTTAGTAAGACATTGGAGGAGCATATGATGCATATTCGTATGGTATTTGAGAAGCTGAGAGAAAAGAAATTGTTGATTAATTTGAAGAAGTGCAGTTTTGTGAAGAAAGAGTTGGTGTATTTAGGGTTTTTAGTTTCAGGAGAAGGTCTAAAAATGGACCCAGAGAAGGTACAGGCTATCCTTGAATGGCCTACTCCAAGGAATGCTACTGAGGTAAGATCTTTTCATGGTCTAGCTAGCTTTTACAGAAAGTTTATCAGAAATTTTAGCAGTATTTATGGACCCTTGACTGAAACAATGAGAGGGGATAGAAAAGAGTTTAAGTGGACTAATGGGGCAGAAAAGAGTTTTCAATTATTGAAACAAAAAGTTACAGGACAACCTCTTTTAGCACTTCCAGATTTTAATAAGGTGTTTCAAGTAGATTGTGATGCTAGTGGTACTGCAATAGGAGCTGTTATGAGCCAAGAAGGTAAACCTATTGCTTATTTCAGTGAGAAGTTGAATGATGCCAAAAGAAAATATTCTGTTTATGATCAGGAATTTTATGCTATAGTTCAAGCATTAAAGAAGTGGAGACACTATTTCCTTCCTAAGAAGTTTGTTTTGTATACTGATCATCAAGCTTTGCAATATTTGAATAGTCAAGGAAAGTTGAATCAAAGGCATTTGAAATGGGTTGAATTTTTGCAGAGTTATACATTTGTTTTGAAACACAGGAGTGGAAAGTCTAATAGGGTTGCAGATGCTCTTAGCAGAAGGCAACTACTGCTGACAGAAATGCAGATTGAAGTGGTTGGGTTCAAGGAGCTCAAGAATTTGTATCCAGAGGATCCTGATTTTGGTGAAGCTTGGAAAGCTTGTAAAGAACCTGTTACTCTAGACAGGACGAAATGGTTGGATTTCATCATCCAGGATGATATGCTATTCAGAGGGAGTCAGTTGTGCATTCCATGAAGTTCTATGAGGGAGAATCTCATCAAGGAGAAGCATAGTGGAGGATTGGCTGGACACTTTGGTCGTGATAAAACCCTTGCTTTGGTTGGTGAGAATTATTATTGGCCACAATTGTAGCAAGATGTGAAGAAGTTTGTATAGAGTTGCAGAGTATGTCAGATGGCGAAAGGAGTGAAGCAGAATACAGGGTTGTATCAGCCATTACCTATACCAGAGAAGTCTTGGGAGGATATTAGCATGGACTTTGTTCTTGGTTTACCGAGGACTCAGCGGGGACATGATTCAATTTTTGTGGTGGTTGATAGATTTTCAAAGATGGCACATTTCATTCCCTGCAAGAAGACTACTGATGCTATTCATGTAGCAGAATTATTTTTCAGAGAGGTAGTGAGACTACATGGTTTGCCAACGACCATAGTTTCAGATCGGGACACTAAGTTTGTTGGATATTTCTGGCGTACATTGTGGAAGAAGTTGAAGATAGATTTGAAGTTCAGTTCATCACACCATCCACAGACTGATGGACAGACAGAGGTGGTGAATAGAAGTTTGGAAAATCTACTGAGATGTTTGGTTGGAGATAAGCCAACAGGATGGGATTTGATTTTACCACAGGCAGAATTTGCATACAATAATTCTGTCAACAGGAGCACTGGTAAATCACCATTCCAGATTGTATATGGAAGTAGTCCGAGAAATGCATCTGAATTGAGAAAGATAAATAAAGGAGAAATAAGTAGTGCTGAGGCTGAAGTTTTTGCAGAACATTTGAAGAACATCCATGAGGAGGTGAGGAAGCATATTACCAAGATGAACGCACAGTATAAGGCTAAGGCAAATGAGAAAAGGAGGTATAAGGAATTTCAGGTTGGTGATGAAGTCATGGTTCATTTGCGGAAGGAGCGGTTTCCAGTTGGTACATATAACAAGCTGAAAATAAAAAAGTTTGGACCCTGTAGGATACTGAAGAAACATGATTCAGGAAACGCATATGAGGTAGAATTGCCTACTGAGCTAAATATTTCACCAGTGTTTAACATTTCAGATCTGATAGAGTATCATGAAGGAGGTGTTGAAGATGAGATCGCAGTAGCACAGTGGAGTATTCCAGCAACTAGTTCAGACACTAAGGAGATCGAAGATATACTAGACAGTCGTGTTGGCAGAAGCACAAGGAACAGGACATATGAAGAATATCTGGTCAAGTGGAAAGGACGACCTGTTGAAGATTCATCATGGCTGACAAAGGAGGAGGTTAACCGTCTTGGTTTTCCTCTACACACCTGAGTCGTGACAGGGTCACTTCTAAAATTACCCCGGGTGTCTGATGCAGGAGCATCCTGGGTGTAAGAGCAATCTTGCATCACCCAAAAATATTTCTGCTTTTGTATTCAATAAAGGCTATTTTGTGCAGAGCTGCTATTTATGGAAAGTTACTATTTTTGGTAATTTTCGTATGTGCTCAGAATGATCTGATTTCTTTCTTGGAGGTTCATTTTGGTCATATAAGTCTGCCAGTAAAGTTTCATTGCCAGATCAAGTGTATATTGGAAGATATTGAAGATTTTCGGTATTGGCAGCAGGGGACAGAAACTTTGAACTCAGTTTTGAAGGCTTTAGATGCCCCGGATGAGGTCAACTTTTGGGCTGAATGAAGCCTGCTTAGTTCAAGCGTTGTAGAGCTCCTCGCGCCCTTTCCGAAATGGGGTTACAATAGTCAATCGGGTCAACTGGTGATGACTTATGGTCTTCGGAAGTTGGGTCACCTGAAATGGCAGAAAATGATTTTTCTTCAAAATTTCTGTTCGGGTTTCAAAATTTATTTTGAGCCGACTATGATGTAATGAAATGTAAAATAAAAATAATTCTAAGTTTGGTCGGCCTTATTGGCTAAAATTCTGGAACCTTCCCAGGCGGTGGAAAATTGCCTATATAAGGAAGGCTGTATTATTGTCTTAGGCAGTTCAGAATAGTTCTGGGTAGTAGATCTGGGTAATAGTTCAAGGCTTTGTCCTATAGAATATTGTAAGGGAATGCCCATGTGGCTTTGCATATTGTAATTCTGAAAGTTTGTAATTCCACATTTGTGGAGATAATAAGAAGCCAATTTTCTGTTCTTGCATATTGTTGTTGTTTCTCTATATCTGTTATGTGTTTGTGGTATTAAGGGGAGCGCCCTTCATCAAGTGGTATCAGAGCAGGAGTTCTTGAGTGTGTAAACAGATCGCCGACTGTGAGGCAGTTTGCACCAGGACTGTGGCTAGGGTTTCAGCGCGCATCGCGAAAATGCCTCCACGAAGGGAACGTGGCGGAAGAGCTAGTGTTGTAACACCTGAGGTTAGAGAGCTACAGAGACAAGTGCGAGCATTGCAAAAAGAGATTCGCAGAGGAATGAATCTTAATGTCGGAGACGAAAGCGAGGATGAAGCTGAAGAAGAATACCAAGAAGGAGAAGTTGAAATTGTGAACCAGGAGGACGAAAGACTTTTTCGGGTGATTTCCAAGATTGGAAAAAGACCTAAGATTGAGGTTCCTACATTTTCTGGAAATCTTAACCCAGAGGAATTGATCGACTGGATCAATGAGTGTGAAGAATATTTTGAGTATGAAGATGTTGAGGATCCTGATAGGGTCAAATTTGCGAAGGCCAGACTGAAAGGTCATGCGAAGATATGGTGGCAAGAGATTCAGTTGGAGCGAAATAGAAGGGGAAAGGAGAAAATCACGAGATGGGATCGGATGGTGGATAAATTGAAGCGACAGTTCATTCCTGTTGATTATGAGCTTGACCTACTGAAGAAAATGCAGAGTTTGAAGCAAGCAGGAAGATCTATTCAGGAGTATACAGAGGAGTTCTATCGACTTCTCATCAGAACAGGCCATGCAGAAGCTGATAAGGAGAAAGTTTTCCAATACCTTAATGGGTTAAGGCCAAGCATTCAGGAGGAGCTGAATCTGGTTTGAATGAACAGTATTGAAGAGGCATACTAGTTTGCCCTAAAAGTAGAGGAAAAGCTGAACAAGAAGTTTGAGAGCAGACAAAATGGAAGAGGTCGCGGTGGACGATCTGGTGGACAGTCATATGGTGGCCGAAATGAAGATCCGAAAAAGAAGGATGAGGCCAGTAGCAGTCAGAATCAGCGAGGAAATAATTCCAATCGCTTCCAGGATCAGAATAATAGAGATCAAAGAGGAAGAGGAAGAGGACAAGGATCTGGAAGAGGTGGCTTTCGTGGAACATGTTTTCACTGTGGAGAAGAAGGTCATAGGGCATTTGAATGTCCTCAGTGCCAAGGTAGAACAGACAGGAGAAATGAAGGCCAGGCCAGAATTGCACATGTAGATGAAGATGCCAGATCATCAAATTCTGAAGATGCTGAAAGAGGAGAAACGTTGATTAACAGAAGAGTCTTGTTGAGTGGTGAGAATGAACCTGAGCAAAGGAGGAGCTTGTTTCGCACCAGGTGCAAGTGTGAAGGTAAATGTTGTGATGTGATTATCGATAATGGAAGCACTGACAATTTGGTGTCAGAAGAGATGGTGACAAAGTTGAAGCTCAAAAGACAGAAACACCCACATCCATATCGGATTGCCTGGGTACAGGATGACCACAAGGTCATGGTCAATGAACAATGCCTGGTGAAGTTCAAGATTGGGGGATACCAAGATGAGGTATTGTGTGATATCATATCTATGGATGCATGTCATATGTTGTTGGGTAGACCATGGCAGTTTGACAGATGTGCTGTACATGATGGCCGTGCGAATACCTATTCCCTGACAAAGGATGGAGTGCGACATAAGCTAAAACCATTGAAGGAGACTGAAGAAAAGGTATGTGGTAATGCAAGGATAACTTTTGTTGATGGAAGAAATTTTCTAGATGGTATGAGGCATGAGCATGTATGTTTTGCTTTAATTCCAAAAGCTGGTAAAGAGGAAGTAGAAGATGTTCCTGTAGAAGTTGCAGATTTGTTGAATGAGTTTCAGGATATTGTATCCGATAACGTGCCTGATGGATTACCACCAGTCAGGAAGATCAGTCATCAAATGGACTTGATCCTAGGAGCGAGTTTGCCGAATAAGGCAGCACACAGAATGACACGTGCAGAAAGTGAGGAGTTGAACAGACAAGTACATGAACTGTTACAGAAAGGATTGATTCGTGAGAGTCTAAGTCCCTGTGCTGTACCAGCAGTATTAGCACCAAAGAAGAATGGAGAATGGAGGATGTGTACAGATTCTAGGGCAATAAATAAGATCACAATCAAGTACAGGTTTCCATTGCCACGAATGGATGATATTATGGACTGTTTGAGTGGAGCTATGTATTTCTCAAAGATAGATCTGAAGAGTGGATATCATCAGAGTCGGATCAGAGAAGGAGATGAATGGAAGACTGCCTTCAAGACAAAGGAAGGACTGTATGAGTGGTTAGTCATGCCTTTTGAGCTAACCAATGCACCGAGCACTTTCATGTGGCTCATGAACGAGGTTCTAAAAGAATTTCTGGGTAAGTTTGTCATTGTTTACCTAGATGATATTCTGATCTTTAGTAAGACATTGGAGGAGCATATGATGCATATTCGTATGGTATTTGAGAAGCTGAGAGAAGAGAAATTGTTGATTAATTTGAAGAAGTGCAGTTTTGTGAAGAAAGAGTTGGTGTATTTGGGGTTTGTAGTTTCAGGAGAAGGTCTAAAAATGGACCCAGAGAAGGTACAGGCTATCCTTGAATGGCCTACTCCAAGGAATGCTACTGAGGTAAGATCTTTTCATGGTCTAGCTAGCTTTTACAGAAAGTTTATCAGAAATTTTAGCAGTATTTGTGGACCCTTGACTGAAACAATGAGAGGGGATAGAAAAGAGTTTAAGTGGACTAATGGGGCAGAAAAGAGTTTTCAATTATTGAAACAAAAAGTTACAGGACAACCTCTTTTAGCACTTCCAGATTTTAATAAGGTGTTTCAAGTAGATTGTGATGCTAGTGGTACTGCAATAGGAGCTGTTATGAGCCAAGAAGGTAAACCTATTGCTTATTTCAGTGAGAAGTTGAATGATGCCAAAAGAAAATATTCTGTTTATGATCAGGAATTTTATGCTATAGTTCAAGCATTAAAGAAGTGGAGACACTATTTGCTTCCTAAGAAGTTTGTTTTGTATACTGATCATCAAGCTTTGCAATATTTGAATAGTCAAGGAAAGTTGAATCAAAGGCATTTGAAATGGGTTGAATTTTTGCAGAGTTATACATTTGTTTTGAAACACAGGAGTGGAAAGTCTAATAGGGTTGCAGATGCTCTTAGCAGAAGGCAACTACTGCTAACAGAAATGCAGATTGAAGTGGTTGGGTTCAAGGAGCTCAAAAATTTGTATCCAGAGGATCTTGATTTTGGTGAAGCTTGGAAATCTTGTAAAGAACTTGTTACTCTAGACAGGACGAAATGGTTGGATTTCATCATCCAGGATGATATGCTATTCAGAGGGAGTCAGTTGTGCATTCCACGATATTCTATGAGGGAGAATCTCATCAAGGAGAAGCATAGTGGAGGATTGGCTATTTCTGGCGTACATTGTGGAAGAAGTTGAAGACAGATTTGAAGTTCAGTTCATCACACCATCCACAGACTGATGGACAGACAGAGGTGGTGAATAGAAGTTTGGGAAATCTGCTGAGATGTTTGGTTGGAGATAAGCCAACAGGATGGGATTTGATTTTACCACAGGCAAAATTTGCATACAATAATTCTGTCAACAGGAGCACTGGTAAATCACCATTCCAGATTGTATATGGAAGTAGTCTGAGAAATGCATCTGAATTGAGAAAGATAAATAAAGGAGAAATAAGTAGTGCTGAGGCTGAGGATTTTGCAGAACATTTGAAGAACATCCATGAGGAGGTGAGGAAGCATATTACCAAGATGAACGCACAGTATAAGGCTAAGGCAGATGAGAAAAGGAGGTATAAGGAATTTCAGGTTGGTGATGAAGTCATGGTTCATTTGCGGAAGGAGCGGTTTCCAGTTGGTACATATAACAAGCTGAAAATGAAGAAGTTTGGACCGTGTAGGATACTGAAGAAACATGATTCAGGAAACGCATATGAGGTAGAATTGCCTACTGAGCTAAATATTTCACCAGTGTTTAACATTTTAGATCTGATAGAGTATCATGAAGGAGGTGTTGAAGATGAGATCGCAGCAGCACAGTGGAGTATTCCAGCAACTAGTTCAGACACTAAGGAGATCGAAGATATACTGGACAGTCGTGTTGGCAGAAGCACAAGGAACAGGACATATGAAGAATATCTGGTCAAGTGGAAAGGATGACCTGTTGAAGATTCATCATGGCTGACAAAGGAGGAGGTTAACCGTCTTGGTTTTCCTCTACACACCTGAGTCGTGATAGGGTCACTTCTCAAATTACCCCGGGTGTCTGATGCAGGAGCATCCTGGGTGTAAGAGCAATCTTGCATCACCCAAAAATATTTTTGCTTTTGTATTCAATAAAGGCTATTTTGTGCAGAGCTGCTATTTATGGAAAGTTACTATTTTTGGTAATTTTCGTATGTGCTCAGAATGATCTGATTTCTTTCTTGGAGGTTCATTTTGGTCATATAAGTCTGCTAGTAAAGTTTCATTGCCAGATCAAGTGTATATTGGAAGATATTGAAGATTTTCGGTATTGGCAGCAGGGGACAGAAACTTTGAACTCAGTTTTGAAGGCTTTAGAGGCCCCGGATGAGGTCGAATTTTGGGCTGAATGAAGCTTGTTTAATTTAAGCGTTGTAGAGCTCCTCGCGCCCTTTCCGAAATGGGGTTACAATAGTCAATCGGGTCAACTGGTGATGACTTATGGTCTTCGGAAGTTGGGTCACCTGAAATGGCGGAAAATGATTTTTCTTCAAAATTTCTGTTCGGGTTTCAAAATTTATTTTGAGCCGACTATGATGTAATGAAATGTAAAATAAAAATAATTCTAAATTTGGTCGGCCTTATTGGCTAAAATTCTGGAACCTTCCCAGGCGGTGGAAAATTGCCTATATAAGGAAGGCTGTATTATTGTCTTAGGCAGTTCAGAATAGTTCTGGGTAGTAGATCTGGGTAATAGTTCGAGGCTTTGTCCTACAGAATATTGTAAGGGAATGCCCATGTGGCTTTGCATATTGTAATTCTGAAAGTTTGTAATTCCACATTTGTGGAGATAATAAGAAGCCAATTTTCTGTTCTTGCATATTGTTGTTGTTTCTCTATATCTGTTATGTGTTTGTGGTATTAAGGGGAGCGCCCTTCATCAATATCTTAGTGAGAATAGGTGTAAAATCACCACTTCAATAGAGATTTCCACACAAGAAGTAATACCTAAAAAAATCTAGAGGCATGCACACCTTCAAAACCAATAGACTTAGAAATCCTAGAGCCGCCCAAATGAACAATTGAGGTAGTTCCTTGCAACAAGTATGTTTATGCTTATATGTTTGCATCAAGATGTTATATAGGTTTACATATAGATGTATTCATTAAATGTTTATGTTTTTTCAAATGTTATATTTATGATTATGAACGTGTTCTTTATATAAGTTAATGTAATAAATCATCTCTCTCTCTCTCTAGATATCTTTGTATACACACACACACCCCTCTCCCCCCCAACACACATACATATGTACACACACATGTATATATATATATACATATGTGTATTAAACACACACGCACACACATACACACACACACATATATATACATATGCATATACATATACATATGCATATACATATACATATACATATACATATACATATATGTGTATATATCTATGCATGAATGCATGTATGTATGTATGTATGTGTGTAAGTTTTATGTACACACACATATTATAAAATCAAAAAAGGAGAGGACAACTAAAAATAGATCAAGAAGGCGAAAAAAGAGAAGGAACCATAAAATAAATAGAATATAAATAAAATTGAAGTAAAACTCAAAGCAAAGCTACAAGAAAATTTAAAAAGATAATAAAATAGAGATAAAGAATTAAGAAAAACACAAACTAAGGAAATAAATTAGAAAATGCTATACAAGGGGGGGAATGACAACACAAAAAGAGAAAAGAATCAAGAGAGACAAAAGAGCTAAGGCGATAAGGTGACAACAAGAAAGAATGAGAAACTAAGAGGATCACATAAAGGGTGAAGGAGAGGGGGAGGGGGAGATGTGGTGAGGAAAGGAAAGAACTAAGGAATGTATAAACACAAAGAAGGGCCAAAAAAGGGGTGGGGGAGGGCGAAAAATGAAGGATCAAGGAAGGGTCTACGCAAGGGGATATTGTGTATTTTGAGGTGGGTTAGCAAGGGTAGCCAAGAAAAGCTTAAATATTTTCCATTATTGCTATTAAGTTTCCTATTAAAGAAGTGACCTTTTGTGGCTACTATTTGGCTATCTTCTAGTGGGATGTGGTGTTTGGTTAAGAATGAAAGATTTGTAAGTGTCAATTTTTTTATTGGTTCATTTCTTATGTCAACATCATGTTATTTAATCCTTGAGCTAATAGATTGATCCATTTCACCAGTGCATGGTCTTGATCCTAAAACTTGTACTTCAAAATAATAACATCCCTTAGGAAAAGTCTGAGTGTTGTGGGACCAAGATTACTAACACTCAAAACAATCCTCGAGATTGAGGTTATGAATCTCCATGAAAAGGGGAAATGGAAATAGAATAAATAGAATTGAAATTAAATAAAGGTGATGTGCCAAGTCACTTTTCTAACTACTCAGATCTCTCTTCATCAAAAGATAAAACCACAACATCTGATTGCATATATTTTCCTATAAATTGGCATGGTATACCACAATCCCTTCATTGTCGAAATAAGAATGTAAAGACAAGATCCTCGAAATAGATCTAAACATTCATGTTATTTCATGGGTGCATCTATAAGAGCCAAGAAATAATAAAGAATTCACAAATTCCTATCCATATATTTACTTCTAATAACCTCATAGACATGAAACACCTTTGCACCTCAATTACTTTCAACTGGAAGAGTTGTCTTGCAACATGATCCACCACTGAAAGTAATTTAAATATATAAATGCTAGAGTCTTATAAGATAATCAATACCCAAATTGACATAAACTACCAGTATATTCAATATCAATCAAAATAAAAAAGGCTCGATTGAGTAGAGTCAATCCCAATAGACATAAAAGTAGCCAGTAATAAAGTCTGCAAGCATCATATCTCAAAATTATACTAGAAATAAACATTCATCTAGTCAAGTTATAATCCTTTTTACAACTAAAGCCCCCTCCCTTAAAAAGAGAATAACAATCCCTCTTATAGCCCAAAAAATGCAATAAAAAAGATTCCCCATTCCAACTGAAAGCCTCTACTAGATGGACCACCACCTGGAGAAATCATCATTCTATGCCATTGGAAGAACTACCATGGCATGTCGACACCTGAAAAACCTGATCCGCTCAATGCGTATCTAGATGAAGACATAAACCGGTAACCATAATCATTCCCCTCCTTCCAAAGGATATTGCTTCCTCCAAAGAAAGATGTTGGGACATGTGGATGGTCCCCAAATTTGCAAAATCATGAAATGTGTATGGGGTGTCTTTAGTTCATGAACAAGAGGAAGGGATCGCTAAGGAAAACTCTGGATCAAAAATAAAATCTTTGACACACAAAATGAGGTAAACTATATAAAGATATACATAATTAGCGGCTCTTGGGGAACTTGCTTGCAAGGTTTGATCCCAAAATTTATGGTTCCTGCAAAAAAAAAATAAGAGGGGAAGTAGGAGGCCTATTAGAGCTTGGCCAGGGTGAACCATAAGGGAGCCCATTCTTCTTCACTTGGAAAGATGTGGAGCTGAAAATAAGGGAAAACATGATACAAAATGATCTTCTCCCTAAAGGTAAAACTACTTAGATCACTTTGTGAGGTGCTCAAACTAAAGCTCAAGAAGGCAAGAGGATCTAAGACCTTTAAATTGGGCGGCTTTAGGGTTTGAACCTAGAATTTTCTTGAAAGAGTGATCCTATCTCTTTAACTCCATTAGCTCCTTTACCTATTCCTCATTGAGGTTTTCTCTATCAAGCCTAAATGGTGATGGGATCCTAGCCTGTAATAATGTTTGTATCCTTGCTTATTTTGGGGTGACTGAAACTTGAAGTCTCTCTAGGAACTTTGTTGCATGCATAATTGCTTCTCTGCAATTAATACTAGCACTTGCACCTTTGAGGGGTGCAAGGGTTACGCTGATAGTAAAATATACTCAATGCAAGGTCAAATTATTCAGACATTTAGGTTATACATTATGATTACAAATATAGTTCATACTTCAATAAATAACAAGTCCAATGATTTTTGAAACATGCCACTCGAACTTCTTTTGTAAAGATAAGCAATTGTCTCATCCAATGTCAGTATTACATGTGTGGTGGACTACATCAGGTGAATGAATTCTTTTTTCATGGGGTCTAGGTTATCAAACCAATAAAGATGCTCAAACATGCGACATTGTAGCATCCAATAGCCTATGCCACAATGTGTCATTGGATAAAATTTACAAATCATCTATGTTGATGTTGGTATTTTATCCCTAACAATTTTCCCCATTCGTTGATGAAGTGGCAAGGTTAAATAAGCTCCATGTGATCCCCATCTTTGTATAACCCGGTGATTCCACAATGTGTTTGATTTAAAAGAGAAGTGCAACTGGAAAATTTGACCATGGTAGTGTAGACTATGCAAACCCATAGTATTAAGTTGTGGTCCCCAGAGCATTTGTTCTAACCACAACTAACCATTTCCATGAAATAGATAGGTGTACCCAAATTTAGATACTATTGATGCTGGCTAAAACCATATTTCACTTGGAACATAATTTATTTTTGCCAACTTTCATGTATTACAACTGACCAATTCTGAAACATTTGGGTCTCTAAACAAATGGTCAATTTTTCATTGTGATTGAGGTCGATATGTAACTAAACCCTTTTCCTATAGCACTCATTGTGCAGTCAATTAGGTAGCTCTTTCTTCATTATGAATCTTGTGGAGATTAGTGTGCTGGAAGAAATCATCAATCACGATAGTCCATTCTAGTCAATTTTATAACATGACACAACAAAATTTTAAAAATAACTTTCTTAACCATAAAATCCTAACTAACTTAATACTTCAGCCACATATGAAATACCAACCATTTCACAACTCCAACATAATTTTAACATGGTTTAAAACTACTACATCTCTATCCATTAAGACTTCTCTAAATGTACAATTTAAAATAGAGCAGATTCCTATTCAAATTACAACACTTACATTGTAGCCTAGTTCTTGCCAGTGGGTTTGTACAAGTTGTCAAGGATAATTTTTTGGGGAAAGACCTAACTTTTGTAGGATATACGTTGTATAACAAAAATTGAACTCCATGAGACATAAGTTTATAAAGATTACAACTTATAGACATCATAGACCATTTGTGAAATGCTTGAGCTAAACATATAAATCATACTTACTAGTGGAGAATTTAGGAGGTTGAATAAATATTGAAAACATTGAAAAGAAACAGCATTAGTGAGTGACACAAAGATAATTGTAAGTTTGTAACCATATTTAAAGAATGATAAATTTGATATAATTCTCTAGACAAATGCAAAGTTAAAATGGTTGACTACTTTTCTTTAAATGTAGCTAATAAATGAAAGTAACTATCTAATAATCCTAGAAACAGTGAACCTTTTATATAAAAACCATCTTTTAGAATTGTTCAAGCACTTGACTATCTATGGATCCCTCCCTATCTCTATTCTATCTTATCCCTCTCTTTACCTAAACCATCTTTTAGAATTATTCAAGAACTTGACTATCTATGGCTCCCTCCCTATCTCTATCTTATGTTATCCCTCTCTTTACCTTTCACCTCTCTCTTTCTATATCCTATTTTATCTATTTCTTTGTTATCTATCTATCTATCTATCTATGTTTCCCTCCTTATGTTTACCTCTATCAATACTTTCACCTCTCTATCTCTCTTTTCTCTTTCTATTATTCATCTTACTCACTCTCTTCCCCATCTCCCTCCCCTTACATCTCCCTATATTTCCCTATCCCTCTAAATATCATTTCCTATATGAGATGGACAACCTAGCTTTTTGAAATCAATAATTTAAAATTTTCTCTATCTCTTCCTCTCCATCTTACTCTATATCTCTTGATATCTTCCTCCTCATCTCTCCTTTTCAATCTCCATATCTCTCTATTTTTACCTATCCCTCTATCTCTCTTTAAAAAATTAGAAATTTTCTTTCAAATATTAAACTTCATTTTCTATAATTCTAAATTCAAAATTAAATTATTGAAATATTTCTTCCATTTATAGAGTTATAATCTTTATGCATGTTCATTTCTATGTAAATGTTATGATAATAAATAAGTGTTGTTTTCAAAATTTTAGTGCCTAAATTTGGACAATGTGCATTTTGAGGTTCAATGATGATATGAAAAACCAAAGTGAAATCGGAACTTGGGGGTATTCACCTACAAAGTCATTATAGATAGAAGTTATCTAAATACTTGATTGTAATGATATGTAGTGAATTATTAATGATGGCATACAATAGGTATATATATTGATTGACATATTGTATGATGCTTTGGTGCATCATAAACATTGGTCCATGCATTTGGAGGACTTAAGTCCATATATAGAAGACAATGTTTATTGGGGCATAAATAGTGATCTAAACGATGTTTGAAAAAAACTATAAATTCAAGCAACATGATATAAGAACAAAATATTTTTGATATATATATCCTACATTTCTTATACTATACTTACAAGCATTTCATTTTTTTTGTTTTACAATTTTTTTATTTCGAATAATATGATTCATTGAAAATAAACATATAGATCTGAAAATTGTATCTTATCCTTTTTTCTAATAATAAATATAAAAATAAATATAATTTTTTACATAATTTTCTATTAGAAGTCATGTCTTATTGAGAAAACATAAAAATGAAGTTGAAATAATGTGGAAAATAAATTTGACAAAAGAAACCCCTTCCTTAATTTTAAAGAAATTTGTATTCCCATATCATATAGCAAAATAATATATAATATCTTTAAAAAACCAAAAAAATTACTATTTAAACCTTTCAGAGTTAGTTCCAATTATCCACAAACCTAGCTCGAGAGACATTCCTCTATTAAGGCTTCATTTTATTTTTTAACAGAGCACTTCAATGATTATTCTCAATTGCTAGCTCTCTAACCAATCTTTCTCCTCATCAGTTCAATGATTTTCCTCATAGCTTTTCTCTCATTCCGTTAACAGGAAGTTAGCTCAAAACCCCAAGAAATTGACAGACAGTTAGGCTCATCAAAATAGAAACCACAAAAACATGCCCTATTTATAACTCTTGTCAGAGCCCCAATAATCCATTCATAGCTAAACCACAATTGAATTAATGTGACACGACAGGGAAAATCCAGTCGGTCAACTCGGGGCGTGATTACAGAGATGCAAGAGGGAAATATCATGTGGCCTAATTGAAAAATAGAAAGAGTTCGGTCATAATCTCAAATTCTTTGATTTAATGAAGCACTCTAGAACATTTTCTAACATTACAAGCTTTGGATGTGTATGTACAGGAAACCATGTGAGTTTAGTGGACGAGAGCTGTATGCATTTCAATTAAATTATTAACCCTTATTGCACTACGCCTGCAGTAAATCATTATTATTCTTGCATGGTTGACCTTCTTGCCCATGTTGGATGTCTTGAGAGAAGCATAATTTTATCATATGCCATTTAAGCCTGTGATGGTCCTGTGGATCAATTTTCTTCCTTCCTGCAAATCCCAAATGAATATAAGCTCTCGAGTATTTACAATGATGCTACTTTTTAATTTAGATCCTAAAAGAGATGTGATATACATTATTCTGTTGAACATATATACGTGTCTGGTCTATGCATTTTTTTCACATATTCTGCAATCATTACGTTCCATGAAATGAGCTCTCCTTGAGAAATTATGTCAAACAGTTGTGACTGGTCCCCATGAAGTACTGTAGAGCAGGACTCATTTTGACAACGTTTTCCAATTGTGATAAATTTCCTGACCACCGATATACACCTCACCACATTTCCCGGCACCACTTTCCTATTTTTTGGCATAAGACTGTCGGAAAGTCTGAATAAGCCGGCGGGCATCTCCCTAGGAGTAAGCCTTTCGGCTTAAAAATCACTGAAGTTTACTGTCACAATTCGCCTATCCACGATCCCAGTTGATAGAAAAGTTCTATCATTGGCTTCATATAGTTTCTTGATTAGGCTCCTTCCTTCAATTATGTTGGGAGAAATTTGCTAGTAGGTGTCCTTTAGGGCTACGTCCACCTCATTACTTAATCTGGTCATGTCAACCATAAAATTGAAATTTGGCATCAAGTAGAATGTGGGTGCCTCAATTTCATCCCAAAGGGATGTGTGCAAGTGTTGTACTAAGAGTATACATATCACAGAGGTGGGGGAAACTACGGGAGCCTGCAATTGGTTTATCTATTCTTCCTATTTTATGACAGCTTCCTAGAGCTTTCATACCTGCAACTGTTCAGCTTGTAATTTTTGTTGGCATTCATCCAAATATTTTAACAACACCCTTTTTAATCTTATCTATTCTCAATCCATGGTGCTCTAGAGATCCTGCAGATCATTCTTGAGTTACAATTTCTTCACTTTCAACTCCAACTCCTTAGTCATCTACCGAGATCAATTGGCCACCAGGTCCTTATCCAACCAAGTCACCTAAGCATTCCTTTTATCCAACTTCTTCTTCATCTCATTACATTCCATCTCCCGACGATTGGCTTGATGTTGCAGAGTAGCGAGATCACGAGAAAAGTCCTCCTTTTCGTTCTCCTCCCTTTTCATTTGTTCCTTTATCTTTTGATGGGCCTGACTTAGATACTTCTTGGCACTTGATAGTTCCTTATCTTTTTACTTTATCTTTTGTGATACTCTCGTCTCTTCATTTGACTTCTTTCAAAGTTCATTGGTAAGCCGTTGATAATCCCTTTGAAGAGACGTGACCTAATTTTTCAGGTCATCACTCAGAGACATTGAATATTTAGGTCTCTTTCCTTCTTCTTGAACTTCTGAGTGAGCTTAAGATAGTCAACAATGACTATCTTCTGTGATTCTTCCATAAGTTCCACTCGGTCCTGAGGCCTCACATGGTTAAGGCTCATAGAGAGAACATGAGACTGGAAATCTTAAGGTTGCATTAGGCCAAATTTTTTGCCTTGGACAGTAGGTATCCGGGTGAGAACAGTGAAGATTTTCTTTTTATCGTTGTAGATGGATGCGACATTATCAAAGTTAGGTTTACTATCATCTTTAACTTTTCACTTCTCGATTCTCTCCATTTGGGCCTGCCTAGTGTTTTCAATATAGGAGTTGGAAATAGTAGTGGGAATATACTAGTAGAGGTAATTAAAGGGGATACTCCTAAGGATAATTCCGCAGGGGTACTTGAAGTCAGTGCTTGCAGGGAATTCAGATTGAAAGGTGGGATGAACTTGGTTCTAATAGGGGAAAAGATAGTTGGATGAAGAGAAAATTGGGGAACATGGGTTAAAAATGCTTGAGTTGGGGACACAACAGGGTGAGATATTGGAGAAACTAAAGACTGAGAAGAGAGGAGGGCTGGAGAAAAACTTAACTGAGGGATGTGTGATGGTAGAGTCTCCTCTTGCATCACAAGTGGTACTTGTTCCTCCTCTTCTTCTTCTGAAGAACTGTCAGTTTAAAGAAAATGGAGAAGTTTCATATGTGTGTGTGCTTCTTTTCAAATTAAATTAAGAAATAGATATAAACATTGAATACCATTGGTACATGCAAGTTCATATTGGCGAAGTGCACTCTTCACACATGCTCCTGCTCTATTGTGCTCTCCTCTTTCATGTCCACTTTTAAAGAAGTTCCATAGAAACTCAACGTTGCGTCTAGCATGTTGCATGGATAGCCAATTAAAGGTTTTTGCATAATTAAATTGTCCTAAAATAAATTGTACATGTATGTAACCATTTAATAAAAAATTAAATTGAAATCAAATACAAAAGCATATAAATTGAATTTATATATATAGTGGTTCAATTCAATTAAAAGTAAATAATAACTTAAATGAGATTGAAAATCAATTGAAGTATGTACTTACCCACACAACCATCAGACCAAATCGTGTATTATAAAACATTTATCCCGCGATCCTCAAGATCTTCAAAAAATATTGCAAAACAATGAGCTACATATCTCCTATCATGAAACTTATCATCGTTGATATAGAAATTAACCTCCTTGGTGATAATGCATTCATTTGTATCAGTACTTTCTACACTGTCTAAATCAAATTGTGTGTGTCTATATCTCACTTGCACAAATATTGCAACTTGATCAGAATGATAATATTGATCTTTAATCTATGATTGAGGGGAAAATGTATAGTTCTTAGAGAAATCTACAACTGAAAGAATACAACTAGGGAAAATATTTTTTAGAATCAAAAAACCATTTAGCTTGTCACCGTGCACCATGACAATATTGGATATATGGATAAATGATACTACAGAATCTGGTCATAAACTCAAGGTAGGGAAATTCACTCTCCTTCAATGCATTTTTTTTTGGATTCATCTTCTTTCTTAGTTCGGTATGTCTCATATTTAAACCTCTTCCACAAAATTGGTGTTTAAACATCAATATTATTAGTTTGCAATAGGAATTTCTACAAATCTCCATAATCAACACATGCATTTTTTATACATTGTGCATTGAACTAATTTGAATCTTCTGCTTTATCACATACAATAGACTTCACAAATTGTGTTATACTTCTAGGGATGACCATATTTGGATTAAGTACTGCCATATCTTTTTTATATGATTGCAAATATAAATGAAACTCAACTTGATTTTGATAGCAACAAGTTTCATGTACCTTTTTTATGGGTACAAAGCAAGGGTGTAACCTCTCAAACATTCTCTAACATATTTTCACATCTAAAAAAATTTCTTGAATGTTTCAAATAGTTCACTTTGTGTTGTATTTATAAAATGTTTTGGATGTGAAATTTTCATACCAGTCTCTTCATATTTAATCTGTATAGTTTCTCTTCTATTGGAAGAAACATGGGAGTGGTTGGTCCAATATTCAATGACCTATCTTTTTACATCTTCAGAGATTTTGACTTTTCGAGGAAGTCTACAAATATTTACCAAATTCTTTTTAATGTTTTCATCTAACATATTTCTCCTCCTTATATATCTTTGAACAGTTCTTCTAGATACATTCAATAGTTCAGAAATTGCTTGAACTTGTCTTCTATGTGACAACCTCTTACTAGAAATCGTAGTCATCAATGCTCTACGTGTAGCGCTTAAATCAACTCCTCGACTTGTGGTACTAATAAGGTTCAATGCATCTTTCAAATTTTCAACTATCATCTTTTCCTATTATCAACACCCAACAAATCTAAAATAGGAGTCATTTCTTTTTTCCTGAATAACCTGGGAACTAATTTTGCTCTTCCAAACAAAGATTTTTTTTCAAAATATTTCTCCCACATATTTTTGCAATGTAATTTAATTGTTCTTTTAGGTACCATGTATTCGAATGAAATTTGACTAAAAAGAGAATCATCATTCATTTCCATCAAATTTTTCATGCCATAAGAAATATTTCTACCTTGACTGTACTACCAATTTGTTCCCCTACTTAAGTCACATCTTCTTGAACATCAACATGTTCTTCTTGAACATCAACAAGTTCTTCATGAACATCAATAGGTTGCTCTTGATTACATTTTATACGACCTTTCATTTTTTCATCCCTTTTTTTATCATACAATTTTGCTCTATTTATTTTATTCCCCATTGAATAAAGTATTCAAATTGATAGCTTCAGTTCACTTGCATACAGAAAACCAGATGTACCCAATAAAAAAATTATAAATAATATTTATAAACTCATAAATCTAATTAATTTCAAATTATTATTTTAAAAAAAGAAAAAAACTGAAGTATAAAATCAATTTATTACAAAAAAATAAAACCTTTGTCCGATTTATTTGTATAACCACACTCCAATGCAAAAAAAAATCATTTTAATACTCCTTCAATAGAAAACCATATAGATGATTTTATTTTTTTTTTATTTTTTTTTTTAAAAAAAATTATCTCTTATATGAGGATCAAGAGACCACTTAAGCGATGCAATTGCCCACACAACCACTCACGAGTCGACTAGAACCGATCCAAGCGAATCCCATTTGGTTGGACCAGTTTATGTGGCATGTCATGTGGCAGCCAAATCTCCAAAATTTGTAGAATTGCAAAACTTTTAACTTCTGCATCTGATTTCTCGATCAAAAGTCCACTTATTGAAAAAAACAAAAAATGCCCTTTTGTAGATCTCGGAGTCAAGAATATGGTCATATTTTTTTTTAGTATTTTGATTAGAACTAATATGTACTAAAATTATAAAATACTACAAGTAGGTATATTAACATTCGAGAAGACGTTGATTTAGGAAAAGAAAAAAAAATAGTAAATCATATCATAAAAAATTAATAATTATATGGTTCACTAGAGGAGAGAGTCCTCTTCAAGAATGTATAATATATTTTTTTATTGGTATAGATTTGATAAGGAAAATAAGGTGGGAGATTAATACTATTGATTTTAGGTAAGTTGGACTTTGAATTGTTATAACAGTGAAAATATACATCGGAAACCAATCTTTCTTTTTCCATTCACTGGCTATACATATCAGCTAAAACATATTTTGAAATCGAAGGAAAAAATGATTGTTTACATATAGTTTTTTGGTAGGAGGTAGACCTATTTGCAGTATTTTTCAGCAATTAAAAAATGGACATTAAAAAATAAAAATAAAATATATTGATTATTGTTCAAAATTATTTTTAAAAATAATAGGCATAAAATTCATCTATTTTTACATATTTCATCAGTTTACATCATCTTCAAATTATAAATATAAATGTCCCTTTTATGTCGTTGAAGTTGAACAATTTTGGTGTTGTTAACCTTTTCCTTTATAAAAGTGTGACACAGGTTTGTACTTTTACCTACCAACTATAGAATAAAGACAATGAAGCAATATAGTTGTGTTGCAAGCAATTAATTGCACCTTATCTTATGAAATTCATGATGAACATACACATTATATGCAATAGTTCTACCTTGTCTTCTAGTATTCATATAGTTGAATCGGTTTCAAAAAGTTAAAGTCAATTCCACCTTATCTTCTAAAGTTCATTCAATGAAATCTACTATATGAGTGTCTTGTGTTGTGAAACCATATATTTTGTCTCTTGAATGTTGCAAGATGTTAGGATAACTTTATTTGTGCACTTGAGTCTCGGACTTCATTTCGGTCATGAAGGAATATGCATAAGTTCTCAAAATGTCTAAGGCACAAATAATGTATCTTCTAAGGTAGAGTCATGAGAATTTGGTCCTCATTCCTCTACATAGAAATATATTTTATTTTGGTTAATAAGTTGAATTTTTCAAGCTAACAATATGTTATATTCAAAGTTTCATACCACAAATTGTTCTACGAAGAAAGTTGGAGATGACTAATTATCAAGTTGTGCCAAGGTAGAGTAAAGAGTCTATGAGGACAAACCAGAATGATCCACATTCCACCATACTAATAAACATGGTTTATCAATTTTGAGTACATGATTAGTGAAGTGTAAGGTATATTCTATTTAGGTTTTAGATGATTTAGTCTACTACAAGTTCAGTCTTCAAGGTGTCAAAGTGATACAATTGAACTGGTATGATGTGTTTTTATCTATACAAGTGATTTATATACTTGTGAAATGTAACAAACAAATACTTCAAAATAATCTTATAGAGAAACTTAACAATCCATTACTATTGCACACATCTTGATCTAGATGTTGATATTCACTTATATTTGGTAATGCAAGGTGACAAAATTTGTAGTTTTGGTGTTTATTGTTATTTGGACCAACATGGTATGATCTCTTACTTGAAAATGACCTTGATTGTTAGTACCTATTTAGGAAGATGTTTTGAAAAAAAATTGGGATCTATTCAACCTTCTGATTGTACGCAACATGTTATTTCTTTCAACATATATGTTTGGAGGCTAACTAGAAAAATATAACATGTTTTCTCTTTTACATTATATTAGAACTAAATTAGTTAAAGTTTTGAAAGGTTATCGAGGATATAAATAGAAGATAAAACCTATTGAGTTTTTTTTGCTTATGATAAAAGGAATAAGTGAACAATATTTTTGATAGAGCATAACAGAAGTGTTGCAGTAATTATATATCTTTAATTCTCAACAAATATGTTGTTATGAGGTTGTAGCCTCTTGTGGAAATTTTGTAACCATATTTCAGGTATATGTTTCCTAAAACAAAGTTGTAGTCTTGTTTTACATTGTGAGGCTAGATTTGTATAGTATCTCTAAGCAACTTTCTCGCTATGGTTTTTCCCTTGTTGGGTTCTCCACGTAAATTCAATGTTTTTGTGCAACTGTGTAGAATTCTTTGTTATTTTTATTTTATATTATTGCAAATATATGAAAAAAGGTTTTAACATAAGGTGTGGTAAAAAATTTAATAGTTTTATTAAGATATCGATTCAACCCCCACCCCCCTACCCCCCTCTCATAGTGTCTTGGTGTGTTGAACAATTGATAATAGAGGAAGGCTCCTTTGAACAAGCCTTGAAAGTAAGGTAGATCTTAGAATGGAAGACATGGGGCCCAATGCACTATAATCCTCTAGAAGATGATGAGGACATGATAGACTTCAATGAAGAAGATTGTGAGGTTGACATGGAAGGAGAACTAATCAATACACTAGAACACCTATATGTAGCATGAAAAGAAAATAGAGAGCTTAAGATCAAATTCAAGGACTCAAAAGAAACAATCACTAATCTAAAAGTCCAAGCTGACAAAGGAAAGAGAATTGCAAATTTCCTAAATATGAAATTGAATGAAAAATCAATTGAATGTTCCAAACTTGAAGAAGAGGTTGTCTCTCTAAGGAAATAATTGGAAAAGTAAAGGATTGGATTGATAAATTCCTAAAACTCAATAAAAGCACCAATATTCTATATGAGATAATCAAGAGCCAAAAATTTGAAAAGGATAAGTATGGTCTTGGACTTGAAAAGGGTCCAAACTCAAAGTCAAATTATTGTAAAGACTTTCTCTCTTAAGGGATTTGTAGCTTCCTTTGGGTTCTACCTATCAAAGTATAATGAACTCTTATTTTCACTAGTGAGGTTAGATTGGGATAGTAGATACAAGTAGTCTTCTCACCATGGTTTTTCCCTTGTTGGTTTTCCCACATAAATCTATTGTCCTTGTGTGTAATGATGCTATGTGTTGTTATCTTTCTAAATTTATCTTTGGTAGATCTAATTTGAAGATAAAACTAAAGTTACTAATTAAAGTGATTAAATTTAAGTAGATATTAATTCACCCCACCTCTCAATATTATAGTGTGTTCAATACTTTAATGGTATTGTACATTATGGACTTCTAAAAGAAATTGTAGATCTTCATTTGAAAGTGTCTCCTATTAATCAAAAAATGATTGAGAAGGTAATAGTTATGTACATGGTAAAATAAAATGTGGTATTGAATGAGATTATAGATCAATATTTTGGAAGTCTTTCTAATACTCTAAGGGAGAATATATTAAATACTTTAGAAGTAGACAAAGAGAAAATATAGCAAGCTCTTAACAAATTTGGATCCTCTATTTCAGAAGAAGAGATAGTGAAAATATCTCAAAGAAATCTCACAAAATTTTGACAAAGCATAAAGTAAATATTCTTATGAACGTGGAGAAGGATGAAAAAGAAAAATTATGGAAGGAAAAAGATAAAGTGACAACAAAAATTCTTGAGGAGATGAAAAAATGTTATTTGGAAATTGAGAAATAGCAATCCATACCTCCTTTGTGTGTCACTAATCTATGAGATACACCATAATATTTCACACATGATGTATACATTCAATCCCTTGATATTCCCTTATCAAAGAATATAGAGTGTAAAAAGGATGATTAACAAGGCAAAGAAACTACACGACCTCTAGAAAACACAAAATAGTAGAATCAAGGTCCAAAAAATGTAGAGATTATTTTTCTAAATGATCCCTAATTGCTTAATCCAGGGAAACAAGAAGCATTGATTATTCCTCATGTGATGAACATAGAGCAATAAGTTGGCCATGAAGAATAGGTGGATGATAGCACCAAGAAGAATCTTGAGAAATGTTATGATACAACAAAGCATTTATTTGTGAAGCAAGTAGATAATACCACTAAGGACAGCTCTGAGAAAGGACAAGGATTCACTTCTTCTCCCACTGATTCATTCAAAGACTTATTGGATCTATAGATGCGATTCCAACTATTGGTAACTCCTCAACTACTTCAACTACCTACACATGATGGACAAGTTGATCTATCCAATATATATCCTCTCCACAAATTACAACTAAGAGATATATTCCATTCATCAACAAGAAAAGAAATCATTCAACAACATATGGAGAATACATGAATATTGGATGAAGTCATAAAGATAATTCAAGAATGTTTGTATAAGGAAAAAATTGAGTCATCTCTACCTGCATTATAATAATCTAAGTTTCTATTGGATTTATTCAAAGTCCACTCATCTCAGGTATAGAGGTGGGAAAAACAAGAAGCAATCAAGAAAATAAATGTCAAAAGTATGGTTGATGCCTCTAAAAGATGTGTTAATGCACATTTAATAAATAGAAAGAGAACATGAAGAATATTCAAAAATATTTGGAAGATTCCACCATGCTATATCGTCTTTGTTTGAGTGGCCAAGATTAATAAAGAGAATAAAAGATTAAATTGACTAGATATTGAGTCACTGATAACTCATATGGACAACATTTATGATCTAGTGAAGGATAAGGTTGGTGCAATAAGGGAACAAATTGAAAACCTCAATTCAAAATTGTCTCTTCTTCAAGATCAAAAAGAACAAATCAAAAGGCAATTTGGTCAACTAAGGGAAGTGGTGAATCTAAGACTTGCATCATGTCTAGCTTTCTATCTAATGCATAGAAAGTTGATTAAAAAATATGTGAAATATAGTGGAATAGGATGAAGAATCGTATACTTAGTTTGAATACCAAACTCACATCTTGTTCTCTACAAGAGTATAGTTTGATACTAATCTTTCCCCATTAAAGGTAATTTACAAGAACATTTTTCCATCTAAGTAGAAAGATTGTTGCAAATAGGACAAAGTTGATACCATGTAGATATCCAGAGAATAAGTATGAGTTGATTAGTGCTACTTTTGGTGTTAGTTAAAAACTATGTACATGATATCTATGTATATCCTAAGAGAATATAGGAACAATTTGCTATATCATTTCTTAGGAGACCAATGCTACCTCCCAAGGGAAGTAAGTAGTAGATTGATAATGTTATGGGGAGAATGTTTTTGTTTCAAATTTAGATGAACAACCCTTTTCCTTTGTCCTTGATGTCAAAGGGAGAGAGAAGATATCTTGTGAATATTGTTTTTGTCAATGACAAAAGGGGATATTGTTGTAATATGTTGTCATCATTAATGTCAACCAATGATACACTTGTATGACAAAGAGGTGGATTGGCTTCAAATACAGATGTGGTGTCAACATGTTATTATCACCATGGTATCATTAATTTTAACCATAGAACAAAGACAATGAAGCTGTATGGAAGTGTTGTAAGTATCAGTTGGACATTATCTTCTAAAGTTTGTGATGACCATCCACATGCTATGCAATAGTTTTACCTTATCTTTTGATACTCATATATTTGAGTCACTTTCACATTGTTAAAGTCAATTGCACCTTATCCTTTAAATTTTGTGAACTTTATTCTATGAGTGTATTGAGTTGTGCAACCATATAGTTTGGCTCTTAAATGTTATCTCATAAACTAGATGATAGTACATAGGTGGGTGATAAGTTTTCTTTATGTATGTCATAAGATTAAGAAACTTGTCATTATCTTATGCCCTCTTATGTATTATCATCTAGTCTATTCATTATGTTTTCCATTAGGCAATTTAAGAGTGTCTTTATGCTATGAGTGTCTTGAGTTGTGCAACCATTTAGAATCACTCTTTCTTCTACTATTTCTTCACAATGCTAAAACTTAGGTGCACACAAGGATTTTGCTTATCCTTGTTGCATTCCAACTTCCACGTACCACATTCGTAGTTCAAATTTCATATCATCCTCATTATATTCCAATCTTTTGACTGAGGAAAACATGATCCTCACTTAGCATATCCTCAATACTATTTTTCAACACCTCCAAACTCTATTTTTTGAAACCAAACATCAAGGTGAAGCTCTATTTTGCACCTACATAAGTCTAAAACCTATTGATCCTTTTTTCTCAACATCGAAGATCATAAATATCAGATCATAGGTTTTATCTGTAGTTGATTTTTTGTTGTTAGAGATGTCAAAAATCATAAGGAAGGCTTTAAAAGGAATTCAAATCTCTAAGGCGAAAAGGGCCCTTATAAATCCTATTGGTTTATAAAATGTCACTTTATTTTAATTTTTAGTTAACCAACTTGGATCGGTCATATCCCTTAAGAGTGATCGCCTAATGTCTCATCCAACATGGCGTGACCAACCTCCCTTTCCATTTTACTAGGTTGGCGAGGCAAATGGTTCATCGCCATTTCACAATACTCAATCAAATTAATATTAGCAAAAGTCATTTCAAGTCATATTCACACTTTTGCAAGGGTTGTTTTAAAATGAAAATTACTTGTTACGATTCAGCGATGGGATTTGATGTGGTGGATCCTACTACCTCCTATGTGGTTCAACAAACTGTTTCCACCGAGCAGTTATGAAATGAACAAAATGTGGGGGTTGTCACCTCAGTTTCAAAAGGGATTTGCTCGGTCAATTTTTTGGCAAGCCACCTAAATATGGAATATGCTTTCAAACGCACAGAGATCCATCTGATACATTTTATTTAGCCATTCTCATTTAATTTTGAGGGCTCGAGAAGCTTTTCTTCACGCCATTAGGGTGACGGTGGCTAGGGTTTTGTGTAGAGACATTTATTAGCCAACCTTGTGCAGATGAGTTCATTAACAAATTTGATTTTGTAGGGGCTCGAGGTAGTATATGCATGCCATCAGGGTATAGATATGAAGACTTATTGGCCTCAAATTTATTTCTGTTACTTACAGTTGTAGAAGACATTCTACATTACATGAACATTTAATTTGATTGGTTCTTCATACCAATTCTAGAACCAACTTTCTTGTAGATCAGATATTTTGATTTGGTTGGCCCTTCTCTTGTGACTCAACCCTGGGTAGGGTTTTTTTCTTCAAGTCAAATCAGAGTTATGTTTTCTCTTTAAAAGGTAATCTTATATATTTTGTAAAGATTCTTCTCCTTAGTTCAATAACAGATATTTCTTGTTCTCTAATTGTAATTTTTTCTTGTTTGAATTTAATGAAACTATTGTTTACCTAATCTGAATCTCAAATGTTTAGTGCTTCTGCCTCCATATTTGGATGTATTTCATTATCTTAGGCTTTTTATGTTGTGCAATTAATTGATCAAACGTATTCATTCCTTATAGGTTTAAATTTAGTTTCTACCTTCATAATTAGTTTTAGGTCTATTAAATGTTTGAATAGTGTATTTATGGTTTTATTGAATTCAAATGTAGTTATAGGCAAGGGGGAAATCAAAGAATTCAGTTTGGTGCATCACCTCATTTCATTTCACACAATATTTCCCCCCATTTTCCCCTCAAGTATTTAGTTTAGGTGCATCCTGATTGTAAGGGAAGCTGGCCTTCTACGGAGATCAATCTCGTTAGTCAAGTACCACACTTGAGAGATTGCTTCAATATGTCACAAGGTTGTTTAGGTCATTAATCATCACCTTAAAACGGTGCAAACTTTTGTGACAACATTTTTTGGCACACCTAATGGCACTGACTTTCAAGTTTGTTCAATAAGACCTATTTGTTGGATGGTTTCAAATAAAGTAATTCAAGATTCATAATAAGAAATCAATTATGATCTTAGTATTTTAGCCTTCAATAGGCTCACACTCAAGCACTTGGCGACTCTAGCTCTACATATGGTTCTTAGATCAAATTTGCAACAACCTATGCCCAAGATTCATACAAGGGCATCTTCTAGAGGTAATTTTTAATTTACTCAAATTTCAAGTTCAAGTTCTAGAAGAAGAAATAGATTATCTCTATCACTAGTTAGGAGTTCAGAAGATACATCAGCACCATCTAGATCTCTTTCCACTCCTCCTATTGATGGGTCTCAACCTAGGATGTCATCTACTCATTTGAATAGACCATTGTTTCATATGGATGTTCCTAGAAATTAGGTTTTTTCCACCTTCAATGGTGATAGTCCTCTTGTTTTGGATCAAATAAATGACATACCAGTAGCTGCAGTTAGGAGTTTACCAGACTTCACTGGTGAAACTTCCATTTCCCCAATAGAACATATCCAATAAGTTTCAAATGTCTGCAATATGCATGGTGTTACTGAAGATAATGTGGTGGTCATACTTTTAGCTTCTTCTATAAAAGGAAAGGCCTTGCAGTGGTATAGGGGACTACCCCCTAATTCCATTCATAGTTGGGATGAGTTAGGAGAATGGCTTTGCAAACATTTTGAAGATAAAAGTAATCACCTATCAATGTTAGAGAAGCTAACTACCATTAAGAGAGTACCACATGAATTCATGACTAATTTTATATATAGATTTCAAAAGACATGGGATAGAATACCTGCTTCAGTGAAGCCTTCTCCTGGTAATGCATTTTTGTATTATCTTAGGGCCTTTGACAGTAATATTTCTACTACATTGCAAAAAATGGGTGGAGATACTTTTCCTGTTGCATATGATATTGCTATAAGAGCATAAAAATATTTGATCCAAGTAGGGAGATTATCCCTAAGACATTCAATGCCTTTATTTCCTGATATGCATACACATCAACGTATAATGGCTCTTATTCCAACAACCACTTCAAGTCACCCTCTTATGGCTTCTATATCAAGTTTAACATCATCAAATAATAAGCTTGTGACCATGATGGAAACTATGATATAGAAGATACATGGTTTGGATCTTGGATCGCACAAGATGGGAAACAAGATGGTGACTATTGAGAGGCAACAAGATCAAGCTAGTAAGCCTTATCAGCCTCATCCCCAAGGTTCTTCATTTAATAGACCAAAAAATCAAGGATATGGTTCATGGAACCAAAATAGACTCAAGGGTAATGTTGTCCCTACAAATACAAATACAAATCTAGTTACGAATCTTTTCCCTACTCAAAAAAACCTTTTTCAAGAACAAGAATGGTGTACTTCTTGCAATCTGGCTTTTGATAAATGTGTTTGTCAAAGAGAAGAATGTTCTCAAGCTCTAACTGTTCAAGATGAAATGAAAATATGAAGGAAGCAGTATGATACAAATCAATTTGATGTTGGTTTCCAGCCTCAACATCAAGGAGAGTCTTCTCTAATAAAATTTCTTCCAAAGGATTTTTGTGGTACCAATCATGATAGTAATGATGGTATAGCTCATAATACTAGAAGCAAGAGAAGGGAAGTTGAGAGTGCTTCACCACCTTTATCAAATCAAGCCTTAACTTCAGTAGCCATTGCACCTACTACATCTGTAGGTATACAATTTAATGTTGCTACTCCATTACAAAATCAGAATATATAGCAAAATAGCAAGAAGACTAAAGAGCCTCAAGCTATCCTAATTAAAAAATAAGATCAATTGTTGTTGCTAAGAGTCCTATCAAGTTAGCAACTACTACTCTTAACATTTTAGCGTAGGTGAAGAAGATTAATGTTAATGTCCCTATGTGGCATGTTCTTTCAAGTCCATCTTAGTTTGAATTACTACAAGAAGAATTGAAAATTTTGAGCACTCAAGAAGGACCAGCAACAACAAGTGGTAAACCAAATTAGGCAATAAGCCTTGTGCAACCTACCAAAGAATAAAATACAAGTAAGAAGGACAAACTTTATCCCTTTTATCTCTCTTTAATCATAAGAGATAAACTAGTTCATAATTGCATGATAGATTTAGGGGCAAGTACCTTAGTTATGCCAAAGATGGTAGCTTATCTTCTAGGCATTAAATATGAACTTGTGACTAAGGGGGTTGTCTAATTGAATGACACTTTTGTCCAAACAATAGGGGTGTTTAAAAATATCAAGTTATCCTTTCATGCATGCCCTGGTTGTACTATCATTCAATATATATCAGTCATTGATCTACGTACACATTTTTCTATTTTCCTCTCAAGAGACTTCACCGCCCAAATAGGTGGCTATATTGCATCTAATTGGTCCTTCATGTTATTTACAACTTGATATGAAACAAAGACTTCCATAAATGCAGAGCCATTGGATCTCAATAATATCTATAAATATGAACTACACACTCCATGAGAAGGATGAGGAATACACAATCCATGAACCTGCTACTCTCTTGGCAAAGGTCCCTAATTATCTTTTAGATGAATGGGATAATATTTTTCAATTTTATCCAATACAAGATGTTGAGGAGACATGGATTGGAACTTATTGCATACATGAGGATTATTCTCCTATCCCCAATCTTATGAAAGAACATGAAGATATTGATGTATTATGGAGTATGTTATTTGATGGTTCGAGAAAAACAATGGATTAGGTGCTAGTGTAATTGTTGTTTCTCCAAAGTTGGAGAAGTACTGCTATTCTTTTAGACTTCATTTTAGTTGCACTAACAATGTAGCTTAATATGAAGCCTTAATTCAAGGTCTTCAACTTGCACAAAGAAGAGGTATAAAATATTTACAAGTCTTTGGGGATAGTGAGTTGGTTGTTAATCATATTAGAAATAGGAATGTTGCAAAGAAAAACCTCCTCAAATCATATAAACATTGAGTTTGGGACCTCATTGAGCCTTTTCAAGATTTCAACATCCATAGTGTTCCAAGAAATCAGAACAAGCATGATGATAGACTTGCAGCAGTTGGTGCTAGTTATGAAATACCAAAGCGTGTTGCATATTTTAAGGAACAACATATCAGATTGGTTGTAAGGCCTATTGTCCCAGACAATTTCATAAATTGGCAAGTCTTTGACTTTGACTTGCAAATTACTAATTTCTTGCAAAATGAAGCAAAGTTATCTGTTAAAAATAAGATCATGTTGCAAAACCAATATGGGGATTAGATCATGCAACTCAATTCCAACAAATTTCCCAAAGGATTAGTTACCTTGGAGGGCATTTTTAATTCTGATGATCAAGAAAGGAGAAAACTCCAAAACCTAGCTACAAGGAAGGATGGCTATAGACTTTTCAACATTGTTGATGGAAAGACTCTTAACTTGGGAAAGGTATTCTTTGAGAGTGAAAAAGAATTTTTCATTAAGTTATGTCAAGAATATAATGATGTCTTTACATAGACATATGAGGACTTGAAGATTTTTTACCCAAGTTAGTCTCAAGATACCATAGAACTAAATGTTGATGCAAAACCAGTTAAACAAAAGAAAAGACCAATCAATCCTAAGATTGAACCTTGAATGAGGAAATATTTATCCAAATTCATAGAGGCTAATATAATTTTTCCTATCAAGAACTCCTCTTGGGTATCTAATCGTGTCCCTGTAAGAAAGAAGAGTTGAGAGATCAGATTATGTGTATACTTCAGAGACCTTAATAGGGCTTCTCTTAAAGACCACCATCCTCTTCCTTCCATGGAGAAAATCTTGTCCAAAGTTAGTGGATTTGAAAGGTTTTCCTTCTTAGATGGTTTCTCAGGTTATAATCATGTTTTAGTCTAAGAATTAGACCAATATAAGATAACATTTACCACTAAATGGGGTACTAATGCTTATTGTAAAATGTCATTTAGACTAACTAATGAGGGTGCTACATTTAAAAAGGAAATGGAGATGGCCTTTAAAGGTGTATTAGCAAGTTTTGTGCTAATATATCTTGATGATATAATTGTTTATTCAAAGCATGCAGCAAATCACCTTGATCATCTAAGGCAAGTTTTCATCAAATGCAAAGAGTATGGTGTGTCCTTGAATCCAAGCAAGTGTGTTTGTCACTAATCAAGGAAAGTTGTTGGGACACATTGTATCAAAGGATGGCTTGACTATATATCCAAAGAGAGTGGAAGAAATTTTTTCCCTTCCACTTCCTAAGCACAAAAAAGGATTGCAGAGTTTACTTGGTAGGATCAAATTTGCAAGGAGGTTCATTCCTAAAATTTCTACTATGGTTAAAACCTCTTACAAGTATGTTGAAAAAGAACATAGAATTTAGATGAACCAAGGAAGGAAAGGTGGGCTTTGAGGAGATTAAAGAAGCTATTGTATTAGCCCCTACTCTTGTCAATCCTAATTTTGATAGAGACTTCATCTTTAATACTCTTGGAGGTGAATCAAGCATTTTGACTGTCTTGACACAGTTCAATAAAGAGGATGCAGAGCATCTCGTTTCTTTCCTCAGTGAAGGGCTCAAAGAATATGAAGGAAGGTATAGCTATGTAGAAAGACAAGTTCTTTTTGTTATAAGAGCTCTCAAAAAATTCAAACATTTACTATCTAACAACAAGATCCAACACTTGGTCTCACATGCAAGTGTAAAAGATTTTCTTTTGAATAAAGATATCAGTGAAAAAAGAGCTGAATGGATCACCAAGGTCATGGAAGATGACATTGAAATTAAGATTACTAAACTTGTGAGGGGAAAAGGCCTATGTAATAAAATGGTCTCATCTTTTGAGACATCCAAGGAGGTTGCCTTGTTGTTGCAAGATGAACAACTAGCTGAAAATAAAAATCAAAACAATTGGTTGCATGATATGACTGTCTTTTTGAAAGGAAGGTATCCATGTGGTTTGTACAAGGCTAAAAGGAGACAATTCAGATTGAATTCCATTCCTTATGCATTAGTAGATAATATCGTATTTAGAAAAGATTCCCATGGTGTTCTACTAAGATGCATAAATTCAGATCAAATTAACAACTTGCTTGAAGAATTTCATTATGGCCCTTCAGGTGGTCATTTTCCAGCAAGGGGTATAGCCATAAAGACAATTAGGGTTGGATACTATTGGCCAACCTTGTTCAAGGATTCTCATCAATGGGTGAGAAAATGCAGAAAATGTGCATTCTTTTCAGGCAAGCAAAGATTGGTTCCCCTTCCTCTTCACCATATTCAAGTTGATCAACCTTTCACTCAATGGGGTTTGGAATTTATTGGTCCAATAAACCCACCATCTATCTCTATTCACAAGTGGATCTTTTTTGTCACAGACTACTTCACAAGATGGACAGAGGCACTAGCCTTGAAGGTGTTACAAAGATTTTAGTGGTTGAATTCCTTGATGGGATTACAACTAGGTTTGGTGCTCCTTCAGCTATCATATTAGATAATGCTAAGTCCTTTGTTGGAGCTCATATCATCTCATGGGTAGTGGAACATGGAATTAATTTGAAGACATCTTCAAATTATTACCCCCAAGGTAATGGCCTAGCTAAGTCTTCTAATAAGAACCTCATGAGCATCATCAAGAGAACAATAGAGACAATTAGAGGGTTTGTTATACCAAGTTAAGTATAGCTCTATGGGTTGACAAGATTACACCTAATAGAGCCATTGGAAACTCACCCTTCATGTTGGTTTATGGAAGAGAGGCAAGAGTTCCTCTTTCACTTGAGTTACCCTCTCTTGAATTATCTCATCAGTTGGAGCTAGTTGAAGATGATGTCATGATAGTCAGATTATTTAAGTTAATGGAGCTTTAAAGAGGTCAGGAATCAGTCTATGAAAATCTTATAAACACATCAGGAGGAGTTCAAAAATATTTTTGACAAAATGGCTACTGTTAGGGCCTTTAAAAAGGTGATCTCATTCTCAAATGGGATGAAGATAGAGCCAAGCCAAGAAGGCATTCCAAGTTTGATGCCATGTGGAGTGGCCCTTATATAAGGAGGCCAATGATTTTCAACTATCCAGGCCTGATGGTGAAATTCTCCCCATTTTAGTCAATGGGATTCACCTTAAAATTTGTTTTCAATGACAGTTTGAGGTCTTGTACATATTAGTTTAAATTTCCTATTTTCATGTAAGTGCACATGCATAGCTATTTCCTGGAAGTGGTAGTTTTTTGAGTTTTTGTTCAGTTACAAAGAAGTGAGGTTGCAGATTGTATAAGTTGACTCCATTCCTGATGGTTTTGGAGAAGGTTGTTGCTCCATATGCATTTTAGCATGCTAATACCCCCCAAGTCACCAGAAATGTTGATCATTTTTGCTCAACATCAGAGATTAGAAGTATCAGATCATAGGTTTTATGTGCAGTTAATTTGTTGTTGTTAGAGATGTCAAAAATCAAAAGAGGGGCTTTAAAGGGTTTCAAATCTCTAAAGCGAAAAGGGCCACTTATAAACCCTTTTGGTTTATAAAATGTCACTTTATTTTAATTTTTGGTTGACCGTCTTGGACTGGTCAAATCACTTAAGAGTGACCGCCTAATGTCTCATCCAACATGGTGTGACTGGCCTCCCTTTCCATTTTATCAGCTTGACGATGCAAATGGATCATTGCCATTTTACAATATTCAATCAAAGTAGTATTTGCAAAAGTCATTTCAAGTCATATTCGCCCTTTTGTGAAATGGCGATGGGTTGAAAGCCAACATCACCATTTCACAAGGGTTGTTTTAAAATGAAAATCACTTCTTGCGATTCAACGATGGGAGTTGAGGTGGCGGAGCCTGCCTCATATGTGGTTCAACAAAGTGTTTCCATGTGGATAGTGAGGCTTGGGCAGTTATGAAATGAATAAAATGTAGGGGTTGTCGCCTCATTTTCAAAAGGGATTTTCTTGGTCAATTTGTTTGACCATGAGGTGGTGATTTTTGGTAGGCCACCCAAACATGGAATATGTTTTCAAATGCACAGGGATTCATCTGATCTTTTTTCTTTAGCCATCCTCATTTAATTTTGAGTGGGCTCGAGAAGCTGTACTTCACGCCATAAGGGTGATGGTGATTAGGATTTTGTGCAAAGACATTTATTAGCTAGCTTTGTGAAGATGAGTCCATTAACAAATTTGAGTTTGCAGGGGCTCAAGGTAGTATATGTATGCCATTAGGGTACAGATATGAAGACTTATTGGCCTCGGAGTTATTTCTATGTTACTTGCGGCTGCAGAAGACATTATTTATTGCAAGGACATTTAATTTGATTGGTTCTTCATACTAGTTCCAAGACCAACTTGCTTGCAAATAAGATCTTTTGATTTGGTATGTCCTCTTGTGACTCAACCCTAGTTAGGGTTTGTTCTTCAAGTCAAATTAGAGTTATGCCTGCTCTTTAAAAGGCAATCGTACATTTTGTAAAGGGTTTTCTCCTTACTTCAATAACAGAGATTTCTTGTTCTGTAATTATAATTTTGTCTTGTTTGAATTTAGTGAAATGATTGTTTACCTATTCTGAATCTCAAGTGTCTAGTGCTTCTTCCTCCATATTTAGATGCATTTTATCATCTTAGGATTTATATGTTGTGCAATGTTGGCGTATTACATTTTTTTTTTTTTTTGGGTAGTTTTAGTTTTCTTAATAAAATAACCACTGAATTATGAAACTGCTCAACAATTTTAACCAAATGTATAACCTATTTAGAGGCATTTTTTAATGAATAAACATCGAAACACAATATTTCTCTCTTCTTTCTCATTTGGTATCAGAGCATCTCTGATTCTGAGACTGTGAGATCGAGACTGTACGCTAGAAGGAAAGAGTCTGACAACCATTTTCAGGAGCCCGTGTGAAGGAGACTGACATTCACGTCAAACCTCAGGTAGCGCTTCAAGAGTTTACATTGGTCCTCGGGGAAAGGTTCTCTGGCCTGAAACCATGGTGTGGTGACTTGAGAACATGGCGTGTTCATAGATTTCTGATATGTCACCAACTTTTTCATAGACTTTGAAGTCCTTGGTGATGATATTGGACTGGTCTGCATAGCTGGTGAATTGGTGGAGGGTAACGTTGTTATTGATGGCGTAGTTTTTGATTGTATACAATGTGAAATGGTTGATCACGTTAGATCTGACTCTGTCAAATGCATTGAAAGTTTTTGATATGCCATGTTTGCATTGAACAACCCGTGCGAGAAAGAGCATTTGCAAGAGCGTTGACTTCTCTGTTGTGCCTCTGATCGTGTTTGGAGTACTCACTCCTCTATTGTGTCTCGTGCGTGGAGCTCTTCCTCTAATCCCAAGCACATCACACTGAATCATGTGAGCATTTTTCGAATTTGGTTTTTCCTATAGTAGAAAATTGTTTCATGTGCATCTTCTTTTGAGCGAATTTCAACCTGTGAAGATCATCTTTGCCCAAGATGGTGCTATATCTTGTGAGTATCCTTTGTCATGGATTTTTTTTTTATGGCCAATTGTTTATGTGCACAGATTTATCTGTATAGAATAGATTAGAGATTTTAAAGGGAGATAAGAACGGAGGTTTTGAAGTTGTTTGGTTTTCTCTCAAGTAACAAGGAAAATGGATAAACTGACATCTTTAACCAAATTTGAAGGATACATGGAAAATTAAAATACAATTATTTTTAATTAAAAAATATTTGTGGGATATTGTAAGTGGACTTGTTATAAAACCACAAGACGCAGATGAGGCAACCAAGTGGATGGCTAAAGATCGTAGGGCCACAACATTGATTGTCTTGGTTTATCAGATGCATTATTTGCATCACACTAACTTATCGAAGACATTAAAAGAAATATGGGATGGGCTCAATAGTTTTTTTGGCTCACAAGTTTCTAGCGCCAAAATGTCCATAAAGAAGAAATTGTTCAGGTTGAAGATGAATGAGGGAGATAATATTGTTCAACATATAAGTACTTTTCATTCTCTTTTTAATCAACTTGCAAGTGTGAACTCTAAAGTTGATGATGTTGATGCCAAGGCGATCTTACTGAGTAGTATGCCATCAAGCTTTGATCATATTGTTTTCACTTTGAGCAAAATAAATCCTAGCTTGGAAACAGTAACTTCTTCTCTAATTGATGAAGGAAGTAGAGCTAATAAGGGTCATCAAATTGTTGAGGAATGTGCTTTGGTTGCTAGGAAAAATTCTAACATTTCAACTAGAAAATAATTCAAATGCTTTTATTGTCATAAAAATGGACATGTGCAGATTTTTTTGTGGATTTGCAGTACATACAAGTGACTCATCTGATGATGACAACCCACCTCGCAATACAAGAGTTGATGAAATATTTGTGCTTTAAAGAATAGAAAAGAGATAACAGGTGGTTGGAGGCAACAAAGGTAGGAGGTTTACTATAATCCTGAGCTAGCTTCTCATTCAAGGGTGATTCATTGCATGAGAAGCAACCTATTAGTGTCGCTGAAAATTTAGGGCTTGGTGATTTTTCCCTGAAGAAAAGAGGGAGCTTGATATATTTGTATCCCTAAAGAGAAGAGGGGGCTTGACATCGTGATTGTCCCTTCAAGGAGCGGAGGTGGGCAAGATTTGGTTGGTGATATGTCGAGCACTTGAGGAGGCGTTAGACACACTTAGAGGATATGTGGACTTTCAAAGGAAATGTGTCTCATGTGCATGCATATTAGTGGTGATTGTTTCCACAACACTTGAGGTGTTACACACACTCGAAAGAGATGTGAACTATCGAAGGAAAGGCGTCCCATGTGCAGCACTGGAGGAGGCATTAGACACACTTGGAGGAGATGTAGAATTTCAGAGGAAATGTGTATCATTGTGTAGGGGAGGTGGGAACACTCATGTTGTGTAGATGGTTTTAGGTTCCGTGGTCAGAAGACCCATTGATGCAGACAGTTTGGTGTCTCTTGGATAACCAAGGAAGTAATGAGATCCATTGGTGTGATCAGCTCAGTGTTTCTTGAGCGAGCGAGGAGGATTGGTGAAGGTGCTTCATCAAAGTCTCCAAAAGGGCTGGTTCAAAACCTTTGCAACTTCCACTCTTGTTCCGATTAATGTAATAAGAGGGAATGTTGGCGTATTCCATATTGCTTGGTAGTTTTAGTTTTCTTATAAAACAATCATTGACAATTATGAAACTGTTCAACAATTTTAACTGAATGTACACCCTATTTAGAGACATGTTGTTTGATTGAATAAACATCGAAACACAATCTTTCTTTCTCCTTTTTCATGCAATTTGTAATTGATCAAACTTATTCAGTGAATAAATGTTTTCCTTATAGGTTTGAATTCAGTTTTTGCCTTCATAATTAGTTTTAAGTTGATTAAATGTTTGAATAGTGTAGTTTTATGGTTTTATTGAATTCAAGTGCAGTTATAGGCAAGGAGGAAATCAAAACATTCAATTTGGTGCATCTCCTCATTTCATTTCACGCAATATTTCTCCCCATTTTCTCCTCACGTCTTTAGTTTAGGTGCATCTTGATTGTAAGGGAGTCGGCCTTCTCTAGAGATTCAATCCCATGAGTCAAGTCCCACACTTGAGAGATTGCTTCAATGTGTCACAAAACCTTCTAGGTCAAATTTGCATGCTCAAGCTTGATTTCACAAACAAGGCATACTCTCAACCCCACAATCATATGGTGTAAATTAATCTAATTGGCACTCCTAAATTTCATGTCTCAATAATCTCAAATCATTCATATCAAAACTAGCATCAAAATTTAGGTACCACCATCTATGACTTATTTTAACTCCTTCCTCTAGAGCTCATGATATGCATTTATTTTATCTTTAATTTATTTTATCAAATCTAGTCATATAACCAACTCATTTTAGAAGGCTATTTATTTATTTAATTCAATAGCGTGGATTTTTGTGTAAATGGAATTTATTTATTTGCAAGTATTAGAGAATATAATTGTATTCCTAATTTTTAGGTCGATAAATAATTCTCCTCTAAATTAAATCATTGTGTTACTTTAACCTTTGCATGATCTATGTGGAAAACCTAAAGCAAATATGAATAATTAGGATTTTTATATTTTGCTAACAAAGAATAGATAAGGACCAAGCATTAGCGGTGTGTTTATGTGTTGTACCTAGTATGTTATTCTCCTAGGCCTTAGACACATGTTACATAAGTTTACTTAGGGGCCACATAGGAAAATTCTCATTCTTGGTGGTGTTATCAAATTATCACTTTTCCACCTTAAGTGGGACTTCCACCTTTTGTGCACTTATCCCTTTATCACTTGTCCACCTTAGTGGGCATGTTGCACAAACACCTTTCCACCTTGGAGGGTGATCCACGTTTAGTGGGCATGTGGCACAAACACCTGTCCACCTTGGAGGGTGATCCACCTTTCATGGACATGTAAAACTTTCACTTTTCCACCTTAGGTGGGTGATAAGTTCTCTATGTATGTCATAAGATTAAGGCACTTGTCATAATCTTATTCCCTCGTATGTCTCACCTTGGTCTTAACCAAGGTCTTGGAGGGTGATCCACCTTTCATGGACATGTGAGACTTTCACTTTTCCACCTTAGATGGGTGATAAGTTATCTCTATATATGTCATAAGATTAAGACACTTGTCATAGTCTTATGCCCTCTTGTCTCACCTTGGTCTTAACCAAGGGATCTCCTATGTACTATCATCTAGTCTATTCATTATGTTTTCCATTAGGCCTCTAGATCTTGGGCGGGTATCCCCATAGCCAAATCTTACATGCATTAAAGCCTTTTGGTAAAACCAAAAATTGTGCCTAAATGGCATTTGTCAACTATAAGTAGAATAAGTGATTACAGGAGGTCTCGTACATTAGAGTCTAACCAAAACGTAATTTTGAGCCTTAAAAGAAAAGAAATGAGCTTTTTGACTTTCATTGTGGTGGCCCCATGACTTTCAAATCTCTTATTCCAAGTAGTTTTTAGTTTATTTATTAAGTTGAAATCTATGGTAAGGAATCCCATTAACAAATAAAATGGGGATGGCTCATTGGTAAGCTAAGTACAATCTATACTATTGAATAAGGCATCATCAACAATGCATTTCCACTCCATCATATATAACAAGTGTTGGGCTTAAAAGGAGAGTATTCCACATCTCCAACTCAACTACCACTGTAATGGCTACAAAGGCCATTTTCACAATAATCTTAACCAAACCATATTTGGCTTGTTTCACATTGAATTTATGTAAGATTACAAACTACAATATCTTAATCACCCAAAGAAAATAATAAGCATTCACAACTTTAATATCATCGTATCTTTTAAATAAATAATTTGCTAGGATTATAAATTAAATGGATAAAAATAAAAATGATTAATTACTATAATATTATTTAGTTTAATAATCAGAACCAATTTTATACTTTACTCGGTAATTCTATAAAATTTCTTATGCTTTACTTCTATTTAATACTAATTTTTTACTTTATGGGAACACCCCATAGTGCAATGTTAAGTTGTGAGCCTCTCATCTGGGAGGTCTTGGGTTCGAGTCTACTTGAGCTCCATGTTGATATGGGCTTCAGCCTATATTAAAATACTATTTATAAAATCGATTTTACTTTTTTAATATGTTATATGACTTTTAATCATTAAGAGTTTTTACTTTGTTGATTATAAAATAATTTCTATTAAAAAAATGATTAATATGCTTATACCATTACACTCCACCATAAAGTGCTTGCACCTATCACATAATAATTTAATTTTGAAGAAGAAACTAAAGGACATGAACCCTACAAAATTTCCCAAAAAAATAGAAAAGCTTATGAAATGATAACTACTCAAAACTTGTTTTTAGAAGGGAGACAAGAAAGATTAACATGGTATAAAGCATCTAAAATGACTTTTGGGAACTAAGAGTAAATTAAATGAATAAAATTAAAAATGATTAATTACTATAATATTATTTATATTAACAATCAAATGGCTTTCGTCACTGCTCCTGTCGCTGCTCCTTTTAGGGCTCCTGCTGCTGGTTTGTCTAGGGCTCCCGCAGCTTCTGCATCTACTGCGACAGTAGTTGTTGGTTGTGCAGCTTCTTCATCTGCTACGACTGTAGCTGTTGGTCGTCGGTTGCATGCCCATGCTGTTTCGGATCCTGTTGGGTGTGCGGTGGATACTGCTCTACATCCCACACTCGTTGCCCTAGCTACGGTCTCCCCCCTTCCTCCTCCTAGTCGGGTTTTGGTGTCGCCAACGATTGTGGATGTTGGTTCCCATGGTGATCCGTCGGTTAAGGTTGGGGAGCATTATGTTGTTCTTCGAGGCTCCTCTCTACGTAAATCTCTTGTCCCTAAACAATCTTTGGCTCCCGGATAGAGGGGTGTGGCCCCTTTCCGTGTCTCTAACCCTCTGATTCTTTCTCTAGATGATGAGGTTGTGAAAGACATTGAAGGTGCTTTCGTTGTTTTTTCAGAGCATGGTCTTATTTGCAGGTTTAAGGGCTCCTAATCGAGTCTTTTTTATTTACATGCTTGGATTACTCACCAGTGGGAACCCATCATCTCTGAAACAGTTTACATTTTCCCTCTGACTAGCGGTTTCTTCATTGCTAAGTTTGAAAATCCTGCTGATAAAAATCTAATTCTATGTGATAATTTTTTCAGCTGGGATGCCCGGTTCATGCTCATGATGAAGCCTTGGCATCCTGATTTTGATGCCTCTTCTAAGACTTTCTTCAAGGTTCCTACTTGGGTGCGGCTTCCCAACCTCCCTCTTCATTTTTGGGTAGACTCTCTGCTTGAGGCTGTGGGTGAGGCTCTTGGGGACTTTCTGATGGTTGATGAGGAATCTACTGATATTCTTCATTCTACTTACGCTAGGATTTTGGTTGATTTGGATTATTCCAAGGGTCTTCCGGATAAAATTATGTTGAAGCATCCTAAAGGATCTTGGATACAATCCTTGGATTATGAAGGACTCCCCTTTAGATGCAGGAGATGTTTTAAAACTGGTCACTTGGCGGATCAGTGTGGATTGGAAAAGGTTAAAAAACCTGCTTCTTGGTGGAAGGGGGCCTCCTCCCAACATTACTCTGTTGTGAAGGACTCGTCTATCACGAGCTTTTCTCAGGTTGTTTCCTCTTTTCAGGAGATTGTTGAGGTCAATGTGCCTCTTGGAACCGTTGCTGGCTCTTCCTCGGGTGGTGATTCCATCCTTGGAACACCTCTTTGTACAGGTTTAGTTGTTCAGGGCTCTGATGGTTGTGAGGCTTCTGCCCCTTCTTTTGTCAATATTTTGTTGGTTCACTCTCGAACGAATGCTATTGATTCATCTCTTGAATCATCTTCTTTGGAAACTTCTGGCCCTATCTTGGGTCACTCTCTTGATTCTCAGAACTTGGGTGTCTCGAGTCTTGATTCAATTCCGTGGCAAGATATGGCTAAGAAAGCGAAAGACGGGTGGACTTCTGTGAAAGGGGAAAAAAATCTAAAAATCTACCCTATTTTGATATGTCCCTTCGTTCCCAATCAAGAAAGAAATAATTTCTCTTGGGCTTTTCTTTGCGTGCAACTGGACCTTAGTTGGAAGTATTTTTCTTTGCTGTCCGTTGGAAGTCTCAGGGCTGCTGAACTTAATTGTTCTATCTTTTTTTGCAGCAGCTTTTCTTGTTGGGGTTCTAGATTCTTTTTTTATGTTCTTTATTCCAAGTTGTGGGAGCCTATTGTAAAACCCTCGATTTGGTCTTTAATCTGTCCCATGTTAGTATGAGTTTTTGAGTATCCTTACTGACTATTTTGTACAGGGTTTCGAGGCCCCTTCAAACCTTGTTTTTCCTTAATCAAAGCAATCAAATGATGAAAACCAATTTTATACTTTACTCATAGTAATTCTATAAAATTTCTTATGCTTTACTTCTATTTAATACTAATTTTTAACTTCTATTTAATATTGACTTTGTTTATGAATTAAATTTTAAATCTTATTTTTTTAATCTTAACTTTAAAATATTAAAATACTATTTATAAAATAGATTTTATTTTTTTAATGTCATGTGTCTGTTAATTTATTAAGAATTTTTACTTTGTTGATTATAAAACTATTTTTATTAAAAAGTGATTAATATGCTTATACTATTACGCTCTACCATAAAGTGCTTAGATCTCTCACATAATAATTCTATTTTGAAGAAACTAAAATACATAAACCTTACAAAATGTCATAGAAAAATAAAAATCCTATGAAGTCATATCTACTCAAAAACTTATCTTTAGAAGGGAGACAAGTAAGATTAACATGTTATAAAGCATCTTAAATGACTTTTGGCAACTAAGAGTATTGCAAGATATTGGATTTGCCACTCTCCATTGTGAGTATTTCACATAAACCCAAAAAAACGGAGGTACCCGCCCCTTGGGGAAGGTGACTTTTATGCTTCCAATATAGCAGCCCCATATCTTTCAAGTTATAAATCTTTAATCCAAAATGGTTAGTTGATTCCAATTGCCACCCATGAATGAGAACCTCACCAAAAGGATATCTTGGGGATAACTCGTTAATAAGTTGAGTTTATTTAAACTTGGCCAACCAAATATCCACCGTCCAGTTCTAGTGCCTCCACACCCTATGAAGCAGGTTGAAACCAAACTTGTTAAGAGCCTCACCAAGAAACCAGGTCATGAATGAAGCTGTTGACAATCTTCACTACCAGTTTAAGTTTAACCTTAGCTCTAATTCAAAACAATGCCTATTTTATGCAGCCAGAGAGTTTTTAAAGGAAAAATTGGGTCAAAAGCAAAATCATGGATTAAAAAAAAATCGAAGTTAACCATATTCATTGATGTAGAGTGCATTCTAGATAGTATGCGTTTCGATTTACTCCTAGCATTCTGAATACACCGCGTCACGGAGGGGTCTAAAACCTTCATCGAGATGAGAACACAAAAGATTTTGAAAACCCAAACCTTTTCAACTTACGTAACAAGAAATCATTGAATGATACAATGTGAAGACCTCTTAAGGCACATCCCCTTGCATAGCCCGAATAATCCAATTTGCACAAAAAGCAATGACTCGAAGCTCGACATCGATATAGCTCATAGTACATACCACCTTATCTTTTGGCACACAACAAAACTTTGAATGCACTATGTAATCTCTTCTCACAAAGGATATCAGCCCACAAATGTTCTCTAAGCATCCTTTCTCATCTACTATAGAAAGAGCTAAAAACGATTTCAACAAGGGTAGTGGATGCACATAGCTGCCAGCAACAAATATGAAACTTACCAGCCATATGCATAGGTTAAGTGATCCAGTAAACTATTTTATCCCCAGCCCTCTATGTGAGCTCCTGAGGGAAGCAAGGGTAGAGACTGGAAATCAGTTCCAGAGGAAAGGGTAGAGGAGTAGAGACTGGAAATCAGTTCCGACTTATAAATTTTATTTATGCAATTAGCTAATTTAAAAGTTTTCTTTAATTTATTAAATCCACTAGTAATCTAATTTTAGCATAAATTTAAGAGCAACGAGATAATATACTTACTGATATCTCCTGTTGTAAATCCTTAGTAACGGTATAACTTAAATTAAGATGTGTTCATTGAGCTAAAATACAACCTTTAAAGGACCAACAAGGCCCACTTCTAAAATTAAAATTTTGGACTAAGGGGTATAACAAATATTAAATGCATGAATAATGACATTGATAGCTGAAAATGGTAATTCTACAGGAAAAGTTCTCTCATCAGAAACTGATCACATGGGATGTGTGAGAACCACTTGCCTACAAAAGGAAGTAGACAACAAGGGCCTCAGAAATGTTAAACATCAGTTATTGCCAATTTGTGGCTGAGGAACTGCAGGGGCAGCTATACGTCTTTGTCTATCACGAAGATACAAGACTGTCAAAAGACAGACAAAAAGTGTAATTATAGTCACATTGCCATCATCAAGAAGGGTTTTCTTCAACCATTCCAATAATCTGGGAAGTATGTCAGGCAGAGAATCAATTAATGCCACCTGCAACATGATCAAATCTTTGTTCGGTTAGAATGCTTGCAAATTCACACAACTAACATACATAAAAACTATCCACCATCAGCAGCCAGATAAAAGGTACTCCCCAACAAAATAACATGTCAATAAGAACAAACAATGCAGAAGTTGAATACAAAAGCAACTCCCCTAAACATAGATACAGATTAATGAATAGACTAGAAAAATGGTAAAAGCGTTGAAAGAACTCACAAGGCTGCTCCCAGCATAATTCTTTCTCAACCATACACTCATGAGTGCTAGCATCACAGGCAACTTGGCAGCAGAATCAGTCTCTAAAGCCTGATCATAATATCTTTTTGCCAAATGCAGATCAAGAGGAAGCCCTTCTCCATGTTCATGCATGAACCCAAGGTTGAACATAGCCTGGGCATTCCCTTGTGAGTGAGCATTCATGTAAGCCTCCGCAGCACGCTCAAAATCTCTATCAGTACCCTATGAAGCAAAAATCAAGCATCAACATTGAATTGCATTAAGTATGCAAGCTATCTTGGTATTCATATTGAGATTCACATTAAAAAACTCACCCTGCCATAATAATAGGCATCCCCAATCAGTAGTGCTGCATGTTCATTACCCTGCTCTGACGCATGCCACCAAAGAGTATGTGCACGTTGATGTCTTTCAACATCAGAACAAAAGCCTGACTTTCCTATACATATGTCATATTCTCCATACTTGTCAAGAATCCATGCAGCATTACTCTGTGCTACCTCGTATCCAAGCTCAGCCACCCTTGAGTATAACAGTAGAGCTTTGCCAGTTTGACCTTTCAAGTAACTTTCTAGAGCCCATCTTAATAGAGATCCCCAAGGACCCCTCTCTGCAACAAGTTTATACAATATAGCAGCCTGGAACAAAAACAATTAAGTTTAAATTAACCCTCAACAAGCAAAAATTTGTAAAAGTGATGCTTAATTAAAAATTACATGCCACAATGAACAAATCATTGCCCTAATGATCCATAAAATGAAACATTTTCAAATATAAAAACATAAACTTTATTATAAACATAACACAACAAACAAACTCACCATAGCCAGATCCTTTTTCAGGCCAATGCCATTGTGGAACATCTTTCCAAGTTGATAGAATGCCTTTGGTTGACCAGTATTAGCAGCTGTTATAAAATGCCTACAAGCTAACTTTACATCTTTTTTCACACCCATTCCTTTCAAGTATAGAACACCTAAGTTATAATGTCCATTAGGATCATCATTTTCTGCTGCCTTTTTGAAGTATTCTTTAGCCTGAAAAGAAAAAGTAAAAACTAATGTAAAATGGACTCCTATAAATGATAGCTTCCCTAACCATGCTCCAATGAACAAACTCAACATTTTAGTATCTTAGTCACGTGCAATTATAGAATATTCCAAATGCTTGACAACAATCAATCATTAACATAAAACAGAAAATGACATAATGTCAAACATATGAGGCAGGAAGTTTGGAAAAGTATTGTATCTTGTATTTATGAAGAAAAAGGTTTAAAAACAGATATCCTGTGATAAGAACTAAACTGATGACCACACTCACAAAGATTAGTGCATTGATCAATCACTTACCTACCAAAGAAAGCAAACACTTGAATTGAAGAATCTACAATGGCCTCTGCTTTGGCTTCAGAAATTTCAGACTTCTTATAGGACTAAAGTATTGTTTGTGTAAATGGAAAGGACTTCATTATTAAATGAAATGAAACACAAGTATGTGTGTTTAACTTTAACCATATGCTCTTTTGGTGAAGTATCCAAGTTTCTGAGAAAAGAATTACTAAAAAAATGTTTACCAAAGCAATTAGTAAATTCATGAATGATACGCACTTGATCTCACCTTAGTATAGTTCCTGCCTTCCACTCCCTGACCCTTGACATACAAATAGCCAATGCCATTATATGCAGAAAACCACTTTTGCCTGGAGGCAGCCTTTAGCCACTCGAGTGCCTTGGTGTAGTTCCTCTCAACTCCAGAACCTCGTGCATAAATTTCTCCAAGAAACTCCATGGAATGTGAATCCCCCTTCTCAACAGCTCTATGAAACCATATTAATGCTTTTGCATGGTCACGGCGTACCCCTCTCAAACCAAAGTAGTAGAAGATACCAAGTCTATACATCGCCATTGCATTTCCTTTCTGGGCCTGATATTCTATAATCTGAAAATCATCATCTTCCTCACCACGTGATTTCCTTAGAGCTTCTTTGTTCTCTTCAGCTCCATCATTTATCCTCACTGGTTCAATTAATGGAGATTCTTTGGCACTGAAAAAGCTTGCAACTGCAACCGCGGCAAGTTCTGCATAAAGCTTCACAGACTTTTCATGCATCTGTTACAGAAAGCAAGGTTATATAAGACACCTGTTCCATATGCAGATAAAATAAATATCATCCATTCTCCTTAAATTACCAGAAATTTCAAATATTGAATTAGGATACTCATACAGGGATATTTTAAACTGATTTTGCCTAACAATATTTCTTTGTCATAATTAATTAGAATAATCTGCGTTTTATCTTGAACCAAAAAATCAATGTTATGCTATTGTGGACTTCATATAATCTTCTTTTAATCTTGAACAAGAAAAAAAAATGTTATGCTATTGTGGACTTCATGCCGACTTTCCATCAAACAAAACATTCAAGATATATGAATGCATTTAAAATGCTTGAGATCGTAAACACGAAACCCTCAAGTACGGGAATATAACTTTAACTATGGCTTGTCAATGGTCAGACCTGGAATCCTCCTCCCATAAACCAGTTGAAAAATGGCACCGATAAAGATTCCATGGAGAATCAAGGTTTGTATCATGTCCCTTCTTTCGTAGCCGGCCTCCAGCACCCTTAATTTAAAAAAAGAAAGTATTTTTTAACACTATAAATACACACACATATGTACATACATCCATGCATACATGCATAGATACATACATCCATGCATATATACATACATGCACACATACATACATACATCCATGCATACATACATACATACATCCATGCATGCATGCATCCATACATGCATACATGAATACATGTGTGCATGCATGCATACATGCATACATACATATATACATGCATGCATCCATAAATACATATCAACAAACATGCATACATGCTTGCATATATCCATGCATACATACATACATCAACAGACATTTTGAAATAAAAAATATTATTATATATTAACATTTAAAATTTAAACAGGGCACCAAAATAAGGACCTATTCCTAATTTTACATTATTGATTAAATCTAGTGTACCACACGGCCGCAATAGAAACGATCAAAATTACAAAGGTGACAAAGTACCTTAGCATGTTCTCATGTGGTAAGTGACCAGGTTTGTTATTAAAGTTAAACATGCTAAGACTCAAATTTGGTTCATTCGGGTCTTTTGGAGGCAGGAATTCTCTTATTCTCCGTTGGTCACTGTATACAATGGATGAATTTTTTCGGTAACATGGATTTGTTTTAAGAAAATTTTGCTCTAATTAATAATTCTAGCACAATTACTTCTTTTATGCTTGTAAATTGTAGTAAGAGACTGTTTTTTGCTCTAATTAATAATTCTAGCACAATTATAACAAAAATTTGCAAGAAAAAGGAATATATGCAAAAACGCAAAATGTTCTTGCAAAAAAGGAAGCATTTCAAGAAAAAAAATTTATATTATGCAAGATAGTAATTTGTACAAGTATATATATGCATTGAGCAACTTCGCTACAGCAAAAATCTTATTGAAACAAAATAGGTTATCGCATTTATTCTAATTAACAATGGTCAAGCTTCAGTTGGCAGCTGGGCTTGGGAAACTAGTAGGGGAATTATCTCCATCATCTGCTCCTTCCTCGTCTAAAGCAAATATTTCCTCCTCCAAGAGCTTGTCATTGTCCGATTAATCCAACCCTTGCTCAAAAATAACTTGTGCTCAAAATTCATCCAATGTTTGGTTGCTGGAATCGACCTGGAATTGGAAAACGGGAATTGGTTTCCCTTCTCAAAATTGAATTCCCAATTCCAATTCCATGCCTCAATTCTAATTCCAGGTTCTGAAGTGGATTGGCAGAATGCTCATTTTGGACCAAAATTAGAATTGGCCTATACTAATTCACCAATTCCCGTTTTCCAATTCCAGGTCAATTTTAGCAACCAAACAGGGGTGCACGGTAAGCTTCTAAGAAAGCCAATGCATTTCTTGCATAGCTCTGGTGCACAGCAATTGATTTAGTGCAAAAATTTGACACAAATGGCAGTCAAGGCACCAGCGCATCCTTCTCCAAGTATGCCCTCAAGTTAATCGCAAAGGGCAACCCAATTCCGTATTGAGCAGCTCCAAAAACATCATCTAGACCCTCTACATTCCCAAACAACCCACGAGTGAGTGATTAATTCTTCCTTTGGCTCACCCAAATCTAGCAATGACCCTACAAACCAAGACACTATGTCGGTGTTGACACAATATCGGTCCTCACTATTCAAAAAATCCTCACCTAGAATCTATTTTATAGTGGCGAGGACTAAGTCATCTGTCACCCAATCAAGAAATCAATTCTTAGCCTTAATGGTAGTGAGTCCCATTAGTGTGACCATAACCATGATTGCTTATGCTGCAAAAACTCTAATGCCTAACGTGATGATTGTAAACTTGCTACAATTGGAATGATTCACTTTAATAGAAGTGTTCTCTTTTATAGCTGCTCTACTCCTTGTTACACGTACAAGCTTCACCATTTAAAACAAGTGATTATTATGGAAAAGACAAAAGTACTAAGGTTGTTTTCCCAAGACATTCCTTCCTCAAGTGGATGTGCAATCGTACATCCATCGACATGGCATCAAGTATGGCGATAGGTAAGTGTACTTTTCAAGGTAAATAAGTAATTAATGTATTAAATACTAGTTTATGGTTTCAAGTTTTGTCATGATTTAATCGTGATCCAAACTCCTTGATCGAGATTTCACCTTTATTATGTGCCATGTCATCTTACAAGTGGTAACATTTTAAAGCTCATGTAATTACTATGGTTTATTATTACCATATCATAACATGTGGCCAAGACTTATCTCTCAATTTAAGTGAAAAATATAGCAACCACTCCTTCCTACCACTTCAATTTCCAATCTGGCAAAAGGACTTAAGAGTCAACAAAAGAAAAATTGAAAGATTACCATATTAAACCAAGTGATGTGAATATCTCTATCGGGGCTATGGGCGCCTATCTGGCAATAAAGCTATGCTTTGTAGGTTTTGAGGCGATATCTCTGTCAGGACTATGGACGCCCATCTGGCAGCAAGGCTAGATCCGATTGGCTATGAGGAGAATGGTTGTACCATGTAGCTTAAAATGAAAGATAATTATGGGCCCCATTTTATTTCACTGGAAGCAGAATTAGCGCTATGTATCCGTCTGGATTATGAATGCTATACTTCACATGGTACATTGCATATATCTACAAAAACTTGATTTGGGAGCGCGAGATTCAAAAACTTATGCCTGATCGCAAGTGCATAAGCTTTGGCTTTAATACATCATTTACTTTTTGCCTTTAGAATTATTCTTATTCTAACTTTCCTTCCTTTCTATCATGTTGATTGGATTTGTTTAGCCTCAAGGAATTTTTGCAATGCTTTGAATTTTTATCTGGCTACATTTACTTATCATGGTGTCATTCTTCAAGGACCAAATCAAGCTAAGGCCATCTTGCATGTCGAACTACAAGTTTTTTTAAAAAAAATATGCGGGTGAAAGGCTTTTTTTCCTATTATTTGATTTCGTTTGTCAAAGTCATTCTTAATTAAAAATAATTTTCCCTGTAGCAAATAAGAAATGATTATGGCCTTTGCACTCACAATATGTTCAACTCCCTTCAAGTCAATGGGTTTCCTATTAATCACCGATTAGAGATATCCCCTCAAGCTCGAGAAGGCTTTCCAAATGCTAGTCTGCAAAACTAGAAATTTTGGGTTATGTTGGTTCCCAAATCAACGGATTGGAAAATTCTATGAGCTTTCCAAACTCAATGCTCAAATCTTCCAAAGGATTTGGTCAACTAACGGGAATGATTGATTATGATCCTCTTCTCCTACTCTTCAGGCTCTGCAGAACCAAGGCGGGTAGGCCTATACTTTAACAGTGTCTCCCAGTTAAAGCTTTTTATAGAAGATTGTCTTATATTTGTATTTGAACTTTTGTGTGATCTCTCAAGATGGCAATGATGTCTTGAGAAAGACCAAATTGTGTGCTTCACAATTATAACTTATCCTCTAATTACTAAAGTTGTGTTAAAATGTCGAATGCTTTATATGTTGATTGTTGTTTATGATTATGGTTTTCTTTCAGACAAAAACTTCAGTATATAATACTAGACCAGCACCTTCTTCTTGTTGGGCCATAGAGTCAATTTCCTCCTTGATCCCACGTATAACTTTGCGAGACAATTTTTACTTCCACTACTTGAATGGATCTATCAACTGCTTTGACCTTCAATGCCTTCAATTATTTAATCACACTGCAATTAGTCTTAGTCAATTTAACTTTTATTGGGAAAAGACCAATAAGACAGAATTAATATGCACAGCTATATGAACTCTGATAATCAAACTGTAGTATAATTAGAAATAACTTTTCCGCATGACGACTCAGATAGCTTCTACTTTTGGGAAGAGAAATCACAAAGAATTGATCAAATTGAATAATTAACCCATAACTTTGACAAAAAGACAAAATATTGTCTTTATATTAACATTGAAATGTCTGCTTATAAAGATGATTTACATTGTGATGATATTGCTATGATATTTTGAATGCTTCTATCTTTACATTTTACACCGCACATATATATGTGGTTGAATGGTTTTTACAGCCCTTTAGGGTGAAAAGACACCACCCTATTAAAAACCCTTTTGAAAAAATTAATCAACTTATTAAAAAATAACTACCTATCTTTCGGATTTGGGTTTGGTCAGAAATCCAAAATACCTCACGAAAAGCTAAGATTTTAATTGGAGCTTGGAAATCAGATTTTTTGAACTGTCTTTTTTAGATTTTCAAATTTTGATCGTTTTCATCCTCTGTCGACACCTTCTTTACAACAAGTTGAAATTTTAGCATCTCTTATACCTTCGCTTTCAAAATTTTGATTGTTCATGTCACAGAGCTTCCTTCCTTACTCTTTCAATTTTGAATTGAAAATAATCTGATGCTTCATCCCATTTCATCTCTTCATACATGTATTTTTTCATCTCATCGACTTATTATGCATATAATCATGTGGAACAATTGATTTGGTGAGGAAGAACTTAGACATTTAAATATCTACTCATGAGAATGACTTACTTGGAGGGATCTACAAGATGCACTATAAGATTGTTTAGGGATCATAAGGGCATAGTACTCCAGCAACGTATCAAGTTTGACTCTGATAGGATGAAACTGAATGTATAGACCTATTTATAAGTGGCTAACATGGAGAACTAACTTGTTAGGCATGGAGTTTAGGAGGCCATTTTTAGGGTTTTATCACTATGGAACTCCAAATTTTGCCAAAAATTTAGAGCCCCAACAGGTTGAAGCCCCCAAGTGTAGTTCTCTTGAGTATCACCGAATCTGTTACCTCTTGCTACAGGTAGTTAAACCATTCAACTACCTTTTCAATATGAATCATTCCTATGGGACACGCATCATTGTGGCGCTTGTTCCCTATTATACCCGAGGTCGATTTCCCAAACCATCTGTTGATGTGCCACGTGTCAGCACTGCGCATTTCAAACTCATTTTCAAGCAAAAGATTACAGCAGCACCTTCTTGTGTGATGTGTTCAATTCATTTTATTGTGTCTTCCAAGGATCGTAGGGCCCACTTCTATGAAGGTCCATTTATGGGCCATGTGGATATTCCAATAAAATTTGTAAAATAGGGAAACATCACCACATATCAAAAGGATAATTACATTAAGTGAAAAAAACAAATTGCTTTCCACGATAGCAATGTTATTTGGGAAATCAGCACAGTTGGGATTCATGTTTTTTAAAAAACATGACATTTGATGATGTAAAAATCTTCGGCATGGGAAGTCGTTAAGGACTACCCTGATTAAGAATACCGAAATCATCATGCAAAAGGGAGGAACCTTTTCCCTATAAAACCCTGTATCTATCATAAAGAAAAAAACGTTAAGAATTTGTAACTCTTCTTGCAAGCTAGGAGAAGGGCTATAATTTTTACAGTAAAGTCCGAAGCATGTGTTCTGGAAGAGAAATTGTAATTTGCAACCTATTTTCCAACCTCAGCATGTTTGCTTTTAATAAATCATGGGGATTGTGCCTATGTCGCCCTTTTCCATTTTATTATCAATTTGTTATGTGCTGATTTCTTGTGTAGCAGATCTAGTTTATTATTGTTGGCCTCTTTATCTTCCACTTATCTTAAAAAATCATCGATCATGTAGAATTTTTAATCCTCCATGTGCTTTTAACATAGAAGATGAATTGTACCTTTAGGAATTAATTCCCCAGAATGGCTAGCTATTGTAAAATCTTGGGTGTGTGTTCTTTTCCCAAACCCTTGTAGGAACTATTTATGTCTGGATCCAGAATATCGATCTTTGTGGGGTTCAAATTAAATCTGGATAATCACTCCCAGCATCGTGTCTTGCTTTTTGAAAAGATAGGAACTATTTATGTCTGGATCCAGAATATCGATCTTCGTGGGGTTCAAATTAAATCTGGATAATCATTCCTAGCATCATGTCTTGCTTTTTGAAAAGACCGGCATCCATTTTGAAGGGCTTTAAATACTTCTACAGTGGTTTTAAGTATTACAAAAGCTTTACTTTAGCGTCTCACCCCTTTGCTCTTGGTTCTATTTCTATTTTTTGTTTCTGTCCCCTTTCCCTACTCAGTATGAAGAGTCGGCTTCTAAAATCCCAAAGATTGTTTCACAGGGCGCACTCGGTCCCACTCCTATGAAAATTCCCGACTACCCTTATTTAGGAGTGAACCTTTTAGGAATCAACAATAGCCATAGCCAAGACACACGGGATACCCTAGCAAGTTCATCAAGAAGCAAACTAGATGCCTGTGGTCTGTAAGTGATTATTGATATTTTTCCAGCACTGTTGATATCTGCAAACCCTAGACTGATATGCAAATATACAGCAATTTAATGGTAACTTTTGCTGCACTGTCATTGTAGTCCCAGACCTAGCTGAATACTATAAGATTCTGTTGCAAGTTGCGACTAAATTAGTGTTAATATGTACATGTTTCAATGATCAATCCATACTGTTTGGGCTAATATTATAGATCATTAACTTGTTTAATCCCTACTGTGACTCTCCTCTATTTTGTATCTGGGTATAGCCAGGGATCAAATACCTAACTGTATCACTCATTGCAGATGTTACATTAGTATCAGAGCACTACACCTACCAGCCTAAGGATGGGAATTTTGAATGTATGCAACTGAGCCAGAAGGATTTAAGAGCTCTACAAAGGAAGAAAAGGAGATTGTCAACTACACAAACAGAGGTTAGTGTTGGAATAGGGGCAGATGTGAGGGGAAATGGTAGATCAAAGAGACAAACTGGATGCTTTTATCTAGAAACAGGAGCAAATAAACCAGCTAGTCATCCAAATGATACAGAAAATGAATGCCACTCTAGGCACCACCAAACCACATTAAATGACACTGGTGAAGGAGAAACTCAAATGATCCAAACAACCATAACAGGGTTTCAGCAGGATCGGCAGTTAGAGCTTTCAAAAATCCACCTTTTTACCCTAGGATGAGGCTTTATAATAAGCAGAACAGGATCCAGCAACATATAGTGTCAATGCTTGCATGGATGAGTACATGGGCCTTGGTCTGAACATCAGAATTCAACTTACATTTGTAAATTATTGCAATTTTAAACCTAGAGTGGACCAGGAGTGGATAGAAGCTTACACAACAGTACCAAAGAGATTTGCAGCAAAAGTTGAGCAGGTTAACACTTACCCCTTTTGATGGATCGGGAAAATCTTAGAAGTGTTGCACAAGCTTGGATCCAAAAGTTATAAACTTATGTCTCACTCAGCCCATGTTGGAAGAAGAAGATATCAAATTTGCAATTCTTCATTTGGAGAGTATTGCCCATGAATGGTGGCATCACAAAATAATCACCCAAGGATATAGTCACATTATCACCTATGCTGATTTTACACAAAGACTTGTAGATAGATTTGAAAGGAACCCAAGATACACTTCAAGGAGTCAGCCCACCTGAGACAGCATGGCACAAAGGATGTGTGTCACAGAATTCCAACGAAATCAGTTATAGTTACACATATGACAAAGAGGAGGCTCGTTGTCTTATTTGTAAAGGGACTAGCCAAGCCACTTTGGGGTTTAGTCAAGGCTTTTGACCCCATATCCCTACAAGACGCCATCAAAAGAGCACTAAATTTGGAGGATTCAATGACTAAGAACAAGTTAAACACCAACCATCAGGACAGCATAAAGAATCTTTTCATAAAGTTTTCCCTCAACCTAAGACACTGCCTCCTAAACCGAGCAAGATGGAAGAGTCCAGAAATGACCTTTGAAGGAAAAAATTATGCTTTTCTGGTAGATAACCATGGGAGTCGGATCAGAAATGCTTGGTTAAAGGGACAGATACACTACATAGAGGTGATGTCCAATGAGGATTCTGAGGTAGAGGAATCTGAGCCTAAGGATGTAGATTGTTACAACCCTCTCTCATGAAACAATTGCTATCTTTCTTTCTTGCATTTTTTCTTGCACAATAATGTCAATATGAATGAATGTATGGTTGTGTAAATAAACCATAAAATAGATAATGCCTTATTGAGATTATATTGCAATGAATAAATATATGATAGATTGAAAGTGCAACTGATATTTTGATATATATAAGGGATTGAGATGGTTTATGATTAGTCTAACAACATGTGTGACTCCAAGTGGATGTAGGAGACTTCAGCACCCTCTAGGTAAGTGGGGGAGTATCACTGGGGAGGGGTGAAAACAAAAAAAGAGATCCAAATTGCCATCGATGCCAAAATTCATGCCTTTTGAGATAAGTTGACCTTGTTAGGGTTTGTCATTGTTGGTCTAGTGTCTAGTGGGTAGTGTCAGTGTCTTGGTGTTTCCAGTTTCAAGACCTTGAGTTTGACTGGTTTGACTTGTCAGGATCGTCACAAGTACAACTATTTAATTAACATCTTTCAATATTTTATGTAATTCATCATGTCATTATATCATCAATACAAATATAGATAAAAGAAGAGTTTACATATATATGTTTATGCATATACTTACATATATACATATTTCAATAAATAACATATTAATATTGATGATATGAGAAAAGAAATAATTTAAATTATTTAATAATTCATTCCATATATATTACTATATTATTAAGAGCTCAAACTCTTGGTTATTAAATGTATGATGACCTTGGATTTAAGTGCAACCCACTCAATGTGGGGCCACATCATCTCAATCACCATGTCTTTTAAAAAAAAAGATACTAAATATTCAAGCAGACATTATAGAATGAATACTGTACGTTGTTTCAGTCAAGAACATAGTGATGGACTGTGCATGTGGGTATGCAGATTAATTCAGTAGTTATACATTAAGTTATAATCTTGAACTCTTCCAAACTTGTCCAAGAAGGTGTAGTAAGGCTAAAGAGGAATTCTTTTGTGTGAATGTGTGTGTTTTATTTGCTTTAAGTCACAACCAGCATGCTGCAGGAGCACCTTTGTTTTGCTTTGTTTTGTAAGCTATCTTTGGCATGTGTTGATTTCCCTAAAAGGTCATGTTGACCAAGTTGTGGAATCCACTAGGGATTTGGAGTCCTTCTAGGTCCTAGGTTCCAAATGGAAGACTATAGTTTATTAGTCTTTCTCTTGGCAATTGAAGATAAATGATGTCAGGATGATGTCATGAGGTTTGGAGTATGTGAAATCAATTTTAGAGTCTAGGTGTGGTCTAGTACTCCATGGGATCCTCCCAAAGCCCCTAGGAAGCAAGATTTAAAATGTTGCTACATTTGTTGTAAAAGTTGCTTAGCAACTTTTGCAATTTTTAAAAGTTGCTCGGTGCAAGTTTACCTTAAGGCCCTAATCGGCTTATGAGGGCTCTCAACCTCCCCTAAACCTAATTTAGGGTTATATAAGTGAACCTTGGCCCAAATCCCGAGGTGGGAGAATCTACTGTACGGAGAACAAATTCTGGAAGTGTGCACAGTATTTGGATTTGCTTGTATTTCAGTAAATAGAGAATTAATGAATGGAGTTATGAGTTAGATTTGGATCAATGTTGGATACTAGATGTTAGTGTGTGTGTTTACTTTCGAGTTCTGCAATTAGTTTAGTTTTTCTTATTCATTTCTTTGTCTTAGTTTAAATCTTTGCATTATCCTTGCTCACTGGTTCATACCAGGAGAGTTGCAGACATGAGGATCTAACTCACTTTCCCACCGTTCATTTTGTACGGCCTTTTGGGGATAGTGAGTAGACTCCATGAGTGTACCATATGTAGGAGGGGCCTTGGAAAGCGTGCCAAGTATTATTACAGTCAAGCCCTAGGTGAGCCATGGTGAGCCCGGCTAGGAAGGACTGAACCAAGAAGAGGAATATGTTGCAAAGGTGAAATGGGAAATGTGGTGGGATGATTGGAGACCTTAGATATGGTCACTAGCAAGATCTGGATGCAAGGAGAAGGTGTGATCATTCCATTTGATCACCCAAAAGCAAGAGACACTTCATGCAATCAGTAAAAGCCTTAAACCCTACCAAAATCACCTATTTCTAGTTAGGGGATTGTATGGCCTGGAGGAACCCTAAAACCTCCAAAATCCTTGAGAGGTTGCCTAATGTTACAAGAATCCACAATTAGTTTACAGGGTCACTTGGAAGCAAATAGGTGAAAGACCCTATTTTCTCGGAGAGGAGACCTAATTGAGGCTCTCCCTTGTAGCCCTAAATAAAGAAGGGAGTGTGAGATCGGTAAGTGAGATTGGTGAAGTGAGAGTTGAAACACATCAAATGGAACCACATAAGACATTTTCCAACACCTCCTCACCTCTGCAAGTTCCCAAGTTCATTTGGAGGTGGTAAGCCCTTATCCTAGCTTAAGGGTCAGTGTAAGTATGGAAGGAGTAAGCACCAAGAAGTGCTGTCTTGGTTGGATTGTAATTGTAGTTTGGTTGGGGCTGAAGACCAGGGGATTGAGCCTTTGAGGACATCCTATAGGTCAGTGGTGTCCGTTGGAACACTTAAGGGTCACTAAGTAGACCAAGGCAAGGGCTAGTGATTAGCTCTTCCCAACCTCCCTATCACAGCATTTGGAAGAATGTGGCACACTAAACATTGCCATACAGACAGAAGATAGAAGAAAATTAACCAGTGCTACGAGAGTCTGATTAAGAACCAACTTTCTGGTTGTACATTGTCTTGCCTAGTAAAGAACTCTGTTGCCAGGTTGCATGTATATGCATGTATGTGTATGCATGTAGTGTGCACAGATGGCACGTATATGCACGCATATAGAATGTCAAGATTGCATGTATACGTATGCATGTAGTGTGCAGAGTTAGCACGTATATGCATATGTATAGGATGCAGAGATAGATTGTACATGTATGCTGTAATGTCCCCTACTAGAGACTGTCCGTTTAACATACCTCATTATACAATCTCATGCAATATCATGCCTTAATATTAAGAGATAGTTAATCAAATCATAATTTCTATATTTAGTCCCAACCTTAACTTCTTTCCTAACCCTAATGGAGGATTGGGAATTCCTGTCATAGGGCGCTGAAACCAACTCCATAATTGGCCCAAGGGTTTCATGAACATCTGTCAATACCACCTCTTGGGAGTTTATTTGTTGCTCCCTATATAAACCATCTTATCCTTCCAAAGGTATCAATGAAAGATTTAAGATTAGGCCATTACAATAGTGTAAGGGGCTGCCTGGGTGAGCTTGGTACTTAAATTTTTGCTTCTTTGTGTTTGGTTTTGAGATGCTAAGTGTAACTTCCAGATTTGGCTTATTATGAAAAACAATACATAACAAAGCTTGCAATATGACGAAGACTGAGATACAATGCATACAAAAACTCTTTCAGCCTTTATTGGATTTGATCTTCAAGCATTACAGAACTGACAGTAATAATGTAGCAGACTTGGTTATGTTCTTAATACAAATTAATGTTACGCAGACCTGTTGCAGCGTTTACAGCCTGACTCAGAAGAGCACAAACAGATATTTGGTGTCACACTACGATCCCAAACCCTTCACACTGCTCCAGCACTGTCCAGTCTTTACAAGAAAGAATAGACATCCAGATTGGTATCTCAGAAACGCATGAAATGCAGACCTTTAATCTTTCTAGATAGTCAGTTGGCTGTAGAAGCTACAGCAGTAAACATCCACTGAATGCAAGTATAGACAACCACCAAAATGCAGATATAAACTCCCTAAAACCCCACACACAGTTTCAGCAGTCACATATTTGTTCCCCAATAAAGTACGGCCAGCACACAGGGTTCTCTGCCAGCAATGACTGAGCTATGAAGAGCAACTCCTCCACTAACAATTCTCAGGTTTATCACCAGCACTCTCCTTTTCTCTAAATATGAATCTATCTTTCTATTAGCAAATAACTCTTGATAATTATTTAATACCTGAATGCAAACTCCAAACTTCAAATTTTCCTTTGAAACTCAATCGAAATCCTCCTGACTGTATCTTCCAATAGTGAAGAGAATGTCAGCAAAGAGAGTTTTCGTCCTCCGCGCCCAAGAATATCAAACCACCAGATAATCTCATAAATTAGTATTACATATATTGCCTAGCATGTTGAAAGAGAGCCCTTGAATCTCTTTTATAACACTCTCATAAGAGCTCATTCACTCATCTTGCCCATGTGGGATAAACAAAATCACTTTTTGCTTTTTCCTTTTTTTCAGGATTTGCTTTTTCCCCTATTATCGTGTGATTCCTTATTTTCCATGATTTTTTTTCCCCTATTTTATTGCAATTCCTATTTTTCCGCAATGCTTTTTCCTTTAATTTAAAGTCCCCAAACATTTTATATCTCCAATGTGTTATTAAATAAAAGGGAACTCTTTCCATTAAATATTTCCCACAACTATAGACCTTTTTTAAAGAGAGGGGTAAACGCTTTGACCAAGAGCTAGAGGCCACAAATGGGGGACCTCAAGGTTCCATATAATTGGGATTTGAACCGGTGAGGCCACAAATGGGGGACCTCATCCCCAATGGGATTTGAACCTTGATGGCAAGAACAACAACACAACAACTTAACCATCACAACATGCCAACACTGGCTCCCAAAACTATAGACTTAACATCAATAAAGATAAATATTTAAAATTAATCTATAAACTAACTTTATCAATGCACAATAAATCATATTAGATATAATTAAATCCTCTGTCGATATTAAACATTTATCATCAACATGTCACTACCATTGGAGGTCCCAACCATGTCCAAAATGACTTACTATAAATAGTACGAATGCTTGAAACTACCTCTAAACACCTCGAAATGATCTGCAACTAAAACTACCTAGACCAAATGGCCTCTAAGTCCCTTAAATGTCCTAGTTAGCCTACAAGACCAAGGGCAAATAGGCTAACAACACCATCATGCTATAAGTGCTACAAAGGGGACATTACAATCCACCCTTCTCAAAATTGCTTGTCCTCAAGCAATGTCAAAGCAGCTCCACAATCATCAAACTGATCAATCATGTAGCCAAGAATGATTCAAGGGTCCTAAGTCAACCTAGGAGATTTGTGGTACCATCTTCTGAAAACATTGCTCTGCAAGGTACTCGAACAAGTGATCTCTTGAAAACCTCTCAAAAGAAGAGCAATCAAATATTGCATTTACTCTATCAACTCCTCAAGAAACCGCTCTCTAAAAGAACTAAACTAGAAAACCATAGGAGTAAACTCCAGTAAGTCAACATTGGCTTCCTCATCCTCAACTGCTAAACTGCAAACCCAAGTAATCTCAAGGTTCCATATCAATCTCATAGAGGAATTGCCATGTTGACATTGTACCACTCTGATTACGACTAGCAAACCAACATGCTCAAACTGCACTCTCCTCTCATGTAACCTAGAAAAGTAATTATCATCAACACCCATACTAAAAACCCTAAGAGGGCTGAGCTCAATGCCATGTAATATATCCTGCCAAGGCATCTCAGTGAAAACCACATCAACCAACTCACCGCCAATCATTATCTTGAGCAATAGAGAAAACAATCGGGTTTGCCATAAAGAACAAAATCCAAGATATCTCTTAAAGGCATCTCAGTGAAAACCACATCAACCAACTCACCGCCAATCATTATCTTGAGCAATAGAGAAAACAATCGGGTTTGCCATAAAGAACAAAATCCAAGATATCTCTTAAGGACATCCCAAAAATGAAGCAAATCAATCATCATTACAACTCTACAATCTAAAAACTAGGGAATCCCTTTGTGGTTGCCAACTGAAATCATAACATTAACACTTGACCTCCAAGTGTCAAAGGAAGAGTTTCGAACACAGCAACACACCCAAACTATTGCAATCAATGGGACAACATCCAAAACATGCACACCATCCATGTGGTGTCTATAGTGATCACCACTTACCAAAGAGGAAGCAACAAATTAATAAATTGTGTTTGGAAGAACACTCACAACCAACTGCCCTATAGCCTGCCAAGGCTTAACAACCATCCACTTCTGAAAAGATGTCTTTGTAACCAACATTAAAATGTAAGGGCAGTAGTAATCAATCTAAAAACCTACTGAAAGTATATGAATATGGTAGTAATAAACTAAAGAGACATTTCATATGATCAAATCATCTTTACCAACCAGCCACAACCATAAAGTACTAAACTGCTTGTCTAATGAAGTCATCCAACTCATATTTAACCAAAGAACTGAAGTCATCCATAGGCGGATCAAAAATTGGGATTTTGGTCACAACTAGAATCCTCAACATATCTCCTCAATGTATCACATAGTCATACCAACAAATACAAATTCCTCCACTCTACTTGCTAAAAGGAAAACAATCCTTTGTCAAAGTTCAACAAGCTCATCACCAAAGGACCTCAAAGATCTAACATGCCTCCATTTTACTATTCTAATACAATCATCAAGACTTGTGAAACCCCTCTCTATTCCAACTCTACGGATTTCTAAAAGATGAACCAAAGCATGCAAAAGTTCATTGTCCTAAACAATCACCTATAGTAGGCTACCAAAGTTCACAACACAAACCTTCATAAGATTTCATCTTTCAATTTGGAAGATTTGAAGTACACAAAAAGTATTGCTGCTCAAAACTGAAATTAGTGAAGTAAATCTGATCTTATTGCTCTACACAAAGGACAACAGCAGTACCAATGAATCCTCCAAGTATAAGCATGTGTGATAAACATCATGTCATACCAAATCAACTCCAAAGTCCTACGAAAACAGCTCCAAGCAATCACCAATTGGAAATCCTCACTACCTTGACAAAGAATAGTGTGCCAACTCACCTGAATGAGAGCAACCCATGAAATGATGTGACTAACCTGTAACCAAACAGCAAGCTCCAAACTGAAAAACTGATCTATTGTTTGCTTAGTTACCGGATTCGCCTGGACAAGCCCGGATCCGGGTCCGGATTCGTGCCGGATTCGTGACGGATCCGGGCAGGGTCCTTCCAAATGCCTGTGGATCCGTCCGGATCCGCAGGCTTGCGGATCCAGACGGATCCACAGGCATTTGGAAGGACCCTGCCCGGATCCGTCACAAATCCGGCACGAATCCGGGCAGATCCTTGAGGATCTCGCGCGAATCCTCAAGGACCCACAGGTGTAGGAGGCAGAAAAGTCAATCAATGACTTTTAAAACACATTTTTATATTCTTTTTTTTGCTTATAACCCATTGATACAGATTTTTTTGATAATCCATTTGATTGATGAACCATTGAACATTGAATCATGTCTCAAATTTTAATGAACAATATTTTCATTTTGAATTGTCATTTTGTAATTCAGTAATTCAATGTGCTGATTTTCTTTAGAATCGCCAACATAGAATCATAGATCAATGATCAAGTATGCTATTTGAAGTTTTAATGATCAAGCATCGTAGATTCATAGTATGAAATGATTTAGTTTTAGAATTATGTATATTTCTCTTATATTTTTGGATATATAATGCATATATATATATATATATATATATATACACACACACACACACACTCATGAATCCTCACGAATCCAAAATGGGAAAAAAAAAATTCACGAATCCACGAACCGGATTCGCGAACCCGAATCCGTCCCCGAACCCGAATCGGTAACTAAGATTATTTGCCAAGGAATACTCCTAAGAGTGGCCATACTATAAATGCTCCAATCTCCAATTAAAATCTCTCTCCAATCCATTTGTAAATGAACAAATGGAGTAACAAAATAGCTGGTAAGAAATGGGTTACCATTATCAATTTTGAAATTTAGATGATCATCCCTCTAACACTCACTCCAACCATCCGCAATGAGCTCCATCATTTCTTGTTGAGAATCCAAGGCATGGATACCCAGCCAAAAATGACTTCTAACATTCCCAGAAAGGTGCACAACATAACTCCAACTGCCTTCCAAAACAAAATACACATCATGGAATGTTGTGACTTCTTTGTTAATCCCTTGTAGCCTAGCCATGAAAGCATCGAAAACTGAAGTGCAAGGAGCAATAGTAGTCTTCAAATCCAATCCCAAAGAAAGATTAGTATGAATCTAAAATCACTCAATGCAAAGGATGAATTGTCAAGTATGTAGATGTAATATTTATGTCCTTTCCCAAAATGCACATAAGAAACAAGTTGGAAACTACAGTTACTGTTGTTCTGAAATTTTTAGAAAGGTCAAGAACAAGTTTCAGAATCCTTTCAAAATCTAAAATGTTTTGGTCGCCAAGAATCAATACATCCCATGAAGAATCTGCATCTCCTAATGGCATAACCCTTCTTATAAACTCCCCATCTATCTCCCTATTTACATATCTCATATCTGGTGATCGCCCAGGAAAGTAACCAACCATCTCATAATGTGAACTGAAATCATTAGCAGGCTGAAAATCATACTCCGACTCAGGTTTTGAATATTCTCCTAGATCCCATACCTTACTATTTTCACCAAGTCCAACACTACAATCATGAGTTGTTCCATCATCCAGCTCAAAAAGTGAATTTTCATATGTCTTTTCTACACCCACCTCAAACAATGGATTATCATTGAAAACCACAAATTGATTCTCCCAATCATGTTTATGCAAATCAAGAGGATTATTGCTATGATGAATATCAAAATCAGAACTGTTATACCTTTCATCAATGACTCCAAAGTTGTCCCAAGTCTCTCATGCATCCTCGTTATTATTTTCAGCAATATATTGTGGATCCAAATCATCAAAGTTCCTAAATTTCTGCTCAAAGTCAGCCCCATGCAAAGATAAATCAAATTTTGCTTCAAGATCTTCATCACAATCATCATTACTATCCTCCATACTTGCATTATGGTCATCACCACAATCAAAACGAAATTCATCTTATGTAGGATCTCCATCATACTTAGATGCCAACACACCCGGATCCCATGTGTCAAAAGGCTGATTTCTTTATTCAAAAATGAAGTGCTCATTGTCCTCCTCATGAGTGGTTACCTCTATGAGAGGGTCACTCCCAAACTCACTAGCACTAATGTCTTCATAAACACTCCTCTCCAAAGGTTCTATATGATTATCCAACCTATATCTATCTAAACCATCATCACTAGAAATATTTGAACTCATCTTTCCCTTCATACACAAACTCATCAACAATAGTTGCATGTATGTCCAAAGGGTCTTTTTGAAATTCTGTCAAATGGTCTTTATGTATCAATGCACTATCTCCATTTGACTGATTTGCTATGAACCTTTTTCATTTGTTTGTTTCTCATTATTTCTTGCACTAGAAGAATCTTTTTCATTTACTTCTTTCTATATTAAAATGGATCTTAACCAACCTGGATGCTCATGCAATTACTTTAAATTTTCCAATCTCTCTCTATAATTTTGACAACTCTCACTTTGTCTTTTATAACTTTGCTTCAATTCTATCAACCCCATCTCTCGAGCCATTATTTGAGTCAAAAGGCCCAACAGTTGGTTTTGTTGTTGAGCTCTCCGTTCTGCTTGTTGATGTGTCTGAACTAGTGCATCCAACAAGTTCAAAAATCTCTCTTCACCCGGATCCCTTCTTTCACCCATATTCCCTGTGACATGTTCACCTGTATATCTTGTGTTCCCTTCACCTGTAATCTTATTTTCTTCTGGATCCTCCTCTCCTTCTAACCCTATTCTATTTCTACGTGACGTATAATGATAAGTCCACAATTACATTCTCCAATCTGGTATATCATAGTCTAATCATTTTTTACCCACCAAGATGGCAGGATACACTGCTCTGATACCACTGTAAAGGGTTGCCTGGGTGAGCTTGGTACTTAAATTTTTGTTTCTTTGTGTTTGGTTTTGAAATCCTAAGTGTAACATCCAGATTTCGCTTATTATGAAAAACAATACATAACAAAGCTTGCAATATATCAAAGATAGAGATACAATGCATACAAAAACTCTTTCAGCCTTTATTGGATTTGATCTTCAAGCATTACAGAACTGACAGTAATAATGTAGCAGACTTGGTTATGTTCTTAATACAAATTAATGTTATGCAGACCCGTTGCGGCGTTTACAGCCTAATGTGGAAGAGCACAAATAGATATTTGGTGTCACACTACGCTCCCAAACCCTTCAAACTGCTCTGACGCTATCCAACCTTTAACAACAAGAATAGACGTCCAGATTGGTATCTCAGAAACACATGAAATGCAGACCTTTAATCTTTCTAGATAGTCAGTTGCCTGTAGCAACTACAGCAGTAAACATCCACTGAATGCAAGTATAGACAACCACCAAAGTGCAGATATAAACTCCCTAAAACCCCATGCACAGTTTCAGCAGTCATCTAGGGATCTCTGCCAACAATGAATGAGCTATGAACAGCAACAACTCCACTAACAATTCTCAGGTTTATCACCAGCACTCTCCTTTGCTCTAAATATGAATCAATCTCTCTATTAGCAAATAGCTCTTGATAATTATTTAATACCGGAATGCAAACTCCAAACTTCAGATTTTCCTTTGAAACTCAATCGAAATCCTCTGACTATATCTTCCAATAGCGAACAGAATGTCAGCGAAGAGGGTTTTCCCCCTCCAAGCTCAAGAACATCAATCCACCAAACAATCTCATAAATTACATATATTTCCAAGCATGTTGAAAGAGAGCCCTTGAATCTCTTTTATAACACTCTCATAAGAGCTCATTCACTCGCCTTGCCCATGTGGGATAAACAAAATCACTTTTTGTCTTTTCCTATTTTTTCAAGATTTTGCTTTTCCCCCTATTATCTCGTGATTCCTATTTTTTTGTGATTGCTTTTTTCCCCTATTTTATCACAATTCATATTTTCCTGTCATGTTTTTTCCTTTAATTTTAAGTCCCCAAAAATTTTAAATCTCGAATGTGTTATTAAATAAAAGGAACTCTTTCCATTAAATATTTCCCACAACTAAAGACTTAACATTAATAAAGTTAAATATTTAAATTTAACTTTATAAACTAACTTTATCAATGCCCAATAAATCATACCAGTGATAAATAAATCCTCTGTCGCTATTTAACATTTACCATCAACATGTCACTGTCATTAGAGGTCCCAGCCATGTCCAGAATGACTTACTATAAATAGTAAGAATGCTTGAAACTGTCTCTAAACAACTCAGAATGATCTGCAGCTGAAACTACGTGGGCCAAATGGCCTCTAAGTCCCTTAAATGTCTTGGTTAGCCTACAAGACCAAGGGCAAATAGGCTGACAACATCATCATGCTATAAGTGCTACAAAGGGGTCATTACAAATAGCCTTTCATATATTATAAATGTATGTGTTTGGTATATATATCTATATATATTAATGTCTTATGTATCACATGTATGTATATAGATATATAGATATAATTCTGACTATTAACATTATATATATATATATATATATATCTTAATGTTTGTGCTTTGATATATATACATATACGTATATAATCATTTCTATGACAACATTGAATTCAATATATATATATACAAGTAATTATTTAAAAATCTGTTATTATCCTTGTATCTAACATAATCAAATGTAATCATAACACATACCCATGTGTTACACGGTGGTATTTCTTCTTAAATCATAGTGAACACGGTGGTACTTCTATATCTCCTTGGTATCAATTTCAATCTATATCTGCTGACCTGGCGATCCTCAAATATCCATGCTCAAGTTCCCCTCCTTCCTGGGAGTGGTCAGACCGTTCCCCTTTTGTACTTACAATAGACAAGAGATGGGTCTCTTGTTTTGAACCGATGCCCCCACTCCTTTTTCGGATGTTCCTCTCAGACTATTAACCGCTGCCTTTAGCCATGTTAGTTTAGAACAGTACATATTTAGGAATTAATATTAATATTAAAAATCTATATAATATTAAAATTTGATATTATATTGATTACTAAATTAGAATTATATTATTAATATTAGGAGTTGATTATATTAATCATTTATTAATATATAGAATAATCAATTTAATAATAAATTATATTATAATTTTTTATTATTTATTCATTCATTAATTTTATTTTTATTATATATTATTAAATGTTATTCTAGGAAGGGGATGTCACATATGCATATAGGGCGCAGTTGTGCCACACATTTCAGTGCATAAAGTGGATGAGATTGACTTACTGCATTCCTAAAAAATCCAAATCATACTTCAATCAAGACATGTCAGTAGGCCAATGGGCCTAATCTGTATTGGGACTGTTATAAAGAATCTGCAACTTCATAAACTTTCTAAGCAGCCAACCATGAAAAGCTACTGGTCAGTAACACCTAGTACCAAGGTAAAAGTGGTCAGCCATAATGATAACACTAACTCAAAACCATATCTTACACCTATGCTTATGTAATTTGACGAAGTTGAGATGAGTCTTGGTTCATAACTTTATATAGATGTGCAAACATAACTGAACTAATTGATCCAGCAATTGTTGGGGACGGAATGCGGTAAGAGCATGTTCCCAAGTTACTTGTCTTCCTATATAATTGGTCATCTGTAACAATTAGAAGATGTGAATATCAAATCGAGTAAAGGTGGTAGGATAGTTGACTGCACGTGTGTCGTGCTTAGCAAGTATGATTAAAAACCTTCAGCCAAGGTGGCACAAAGTTTTGCTTGCACCAATCAATTCATCAAGACCAAATACATAACCTAGTCAGAGGTTCATATATAGTTAGCAAAGTCTATAGTTGTGTGACCAACTAGAGTTGTGTAGGCATCTAAACACCAGGCTCAGATGGCAACTAGACCTAGTCCTGTGTCTGCACCCTCGTGAAGGATAGGGCCACATCCGCAAGGAAAGTGTGCAAGTTACCTCCAGATCTGTGGTTGGAGGAAAAGAGTCCTAATGATGCTCTCCCTCAAGAAGAACAAGTTAAGAGTTGATTGGAACTCAAAAAGACTAAGAAGAACTCTGTAGACTCTAAATTCTACTTTAAACTTTTATTTTTGGACAGCATGTAATCAATGATGGTAATAAGGTTGATGAAAAATCTATTTCCTTTATATCTTCTATTCATTTGGTTCTTAACGTTTATTTGTTAGATCTAGAAGATATAAAGGAAATATATACAAAAAAAATGTTTATGCAATTTTCAAGCTATCAGCTCTTTATTCTAAGGTGCATGAGATTTTCTTTATCTTCTTGTTAGAATGAAAGTTGTTGTTACATAGAGCAAGGGAATTCATCACGCAGCACACTTGCTACACTTTCAAGAGCACCCAGGTATCATCCTTTTTGAGTTAACGGAGTCTTGATTGAAAGTGAGGCTACACACAATTTCATCAATGAGAGTTGGTGGCTAGGATGGGATTGAGGATAGATGACTTGAGAGATTCGATGTTACAATGGCTGATGGGTTTACTATTATTTGCAACAAAAAAATTCAACATCTTGAGATGACCCTATGGAGGCATAAAGTGTAGGATGATTTTTATATTGTTGGCATTGATGAAACAGATTTGGTTTTGGATGTGCAAGCGTTGCATTCACTTGGCGAGTTTACACAAAACTATCAAACAATGGAGTTGTTGGATATAGGACACCTACAACCTAGCTCTATCACATTTTCTTTCTACGTGATGTTGGTCAAGAAAAAGGATGGTACTATGAGGATGTGCATCAATTATAGAGACCTCAATGAGAAAACAATAAAAAACTGCTACCCCATCCCCAAGATTGGTAAGTTGATGGATAAACTTCATGATGCAAAGTACAACTTAAATAGGAAGTGCGATCTTATTTAATAATGTTGCCATCTTGCTTATTATGGCAGGGACATGACTGTAGGGCATAAGATTAGTGCCCAAGGGGTTAGTGCGGATGATAAGAAAGTTAAGACAATCATAGATTGGTCTGCACCTAAGAATATAACACACTTAGAGGATTTTTTGCTCTATTCAACCATTACAAATGGTTGTCAAAAAACTTTCACAGCTAGCAACCCCACTAACAGATTTGACAAAGAAGGAAGGAGAGCTTTTGATAAGCTAAAAGGAGGTAATGAGTTCTCATGTTTTGGATATTCCAGATTTTTCACTTTCTTTTGTTGTAGAGTGTAATGCTTCGGGAGAAGGGATTGAAGTGGTTTTGATGTAAAAACACTCCATTGCAGCGTAGGAAGTTCAAGGAATTAGAGACGAGTTTTTCTATCTAGAACAAGGAGATGCTAACCATCATGCATACACTAGCCAAGTTTAGGCGATATTTGGTTTGTAGGAAGTTTGTGGTAAATACTGATCACAATAGTTTGAAGTTGTTCCTCAATCAAAAGGATTTTAATGAAGATAGCAAAAGTGGGGAAGTAAGCTACATGATTTTGACATTGAGTGTTAATAGGAAAAATAATACAATGGCTAATCTGTTATCTACGAAACCTTATTTGTGTTTTATGGCTAATAAATCTACTGATTGGAAGGTTCCTATAATAGCTGAATACACGAAGAGGACATTTGCTATTGACATTTTGGATAGCAAGCTATGACATAGCAGGTCCAAAGTAGTTAATGAGCTCATCCTTTATAAGGACTGCCTGTATCTTGCCCCAAAATCAAAGATGATTGAGCAAATCTTGAGACCATGTCATGGCAAACCTCTAGCTGAACACCCAGCATACTACAAGACATACAAACAAGTAAGAGAACATCTTTCATGGAAGGGACTCAAAGGTGAGGTTGAGGTTGTGAACCATCTAGGGAGTGTTTGGCTTGTCAATAGAAGAAAGTAGAACATGTATTTCCAACTAGTTTGTTGTCACATTTTCCATTCTCAATCAAAAATGGGAGAGCATCTCAATGGATTTCATCATGCATCTTCCGTAAGTACAAGGTAAGGATTGCATCTTTGTGTTAGTGGATGGACACAATAAGTATGCTCATTTTTTTAAGTATCTTTATAATACAAGGCTTCACAAGTGACTGCTTTGTTTTTTAGAAAGGTATTTAGACTACATGAGCTGCCATGGAATATTGTGAAGTACAAGGACAGCAGGTTCATTAGTTTGTTTTGACAAGAACTTTTTCGAGAGACAAGTAAAGAATTATCTCCAAGTATTACTTATCATCCTCAAATAGATGGGCAAACAGAGATTGTGAACAAGTGGATAGACAGATATTTAAGGATTTGTATAACAAGACAGCAAACAAGATGGGTTAAGTGGCTCTACCTTGGAGAGTATTGCCACAATTCTAATCATCACGCGTGTATAGAACCAAAATCAACAATAGATGTATGCTGATTGCAACAGAGCTTTAGAAGTGGGAAACATGGTTTTGTTGAAGTTACAACCTTATAGGCAGTCATCCATCAAGGGGAGTGATGCAAAAAGGCTCAAACCATCATTTTATGGACCTTATAAGATCGTACGAAGGATATGTAGATTGCATTATGCATATGAGCTGAAACATCCAGAAAATAGCAAAATTCACAATGTCTTTCATGTGTCATGCCTTTAAGAAGGCTCTTAGACAACACACCACACCTACTTTAGAGCTGCCACCACTTGATGACAAAGGAAAATTGATTTTGAAGCCCAAAGCTATCATCGACATAAGGTAAATGAGGCTAAGAAACAAAGTCATTCTAGGTTACCTGATGAAATGGAAGAATCTCACACTTGAGGAAACCACACCACACCACACAAGGAGTAGAGATTTTGAACATCAAATTCTGAAATTGGGGAAAGAAGGACAGACATGTCCCTTCTTTACTAGCCGACCTCCAGCACCTTTATTAAACAAGTGCTTTAATACTATACCTGTATGTAAATTAACAAATATTATCTATAGGGGAGCCTCTTGTGGTGTAATGGTTAAGTGGTTGCATTGTTAATTGTGCAACCACGGTTAAAATCCCAACTTGGCCCAAATAAATGGTGTTAATGCCGGTTTGGGTCCCACCTTCGCTGGGCTGATGTGCTCCCAGGCTCTATACGCCTGCTGGGTTACTGTGTCGCAGGTTAATATTACCGATAACAAAAAAACAAATATTATCTATAAAATATATTAATATAAATTATTATTTTTAATTTAAGCTGGACACCACAATAAGGACCTATTGGCCCAATCCAGGGAAAGTATAAAAGCAAGCTTCCATTTTCATTTGGGTAATCTGATTTTCCTAATTTTAGACTTGGTTTAAAACCAAAGCTTCCACAATTGAGGGCAAAACCCTTTTAACTGTGAAATCTTGAGGTCTGATGCGGTGGTTTCAAGTTGCTGTTTGAGAAGTGTGCCAGTTTGGGAAGAATTTAAGGGTCCATCATCAACCCTGCATCTGGAAGTGGATATCCTTACACTGCCAGCTTGGTGACATCATGCCTTGGAGCAAGTATACTGTACAAGTTGAGGCATGACCACCATCATTTCATAAGGCAGTCACAGTCATCACCCTCATATCAATGTTAGAGAGGAATAAATCAGTTCACACTACCTGCCAGCACAATCTCTTCCAAAGTAAATATATATAGATCGTCTTATTGACAAGGCACAGGTCATAGCAGGTTGTTGCATTGACAGGATGCAGACCAGTGAATTCTCAGGTCACCATAGCATACTCAGATCATCATATTAACAGGGAGCAAGTAAGCAAATACTCAGATTGTCATTGCCAAGAGACACAGTATACCCCAGAGAGATTATCAAGAGGCAAGTAGATGCATGAAGTCTGTAAGTAATTATTGATAATTTTCCAGGACAGTTGATATCTGCAAACCCTAGACTGATATACAAATATACAGTAATTTAAAGGGAAAATATCCCTGCACTGTTATTGTAACCCCAGACCTGACTGTATACCAGAAAGTTCTATCCCTTATGTCAGTCTCTAGGCTATGGCAATGTAGACAGGACATCTCATTTCTTTGCTAATTTCTAGGATTAAACTTTAGGAGCTTACAATTAATAGATAATCTATGTGCTGTAATTTTAGTTTTTGACCTGTACAGCCCAGATTAATATTCTTTAATATTTATTTACTTCCTCGTTATCCTGATTAAGGTGTGTGCTCGGGAACATTGATGCAAACATAACAAACACACACACACACACATAATTTTTACCGGAATCGTTTCTCGCTCACTAGATTTGACTGCGAAAACCCATGTTCATATCTCAATATAATATTGTACTTCCATTTATTTCAAAAACAATCAAACTGTACCTGCTGGCGATGATAGGTGTAAGCCAGTGCCATCTTTGACTGAAAATTTCCACCTTCTGCAGCAAAATGATGATACAAGAAAGCCTTTGCATCGCTCTGCTCCACTCCATTTCCACTCCCATACAAAAAACCCAGAGTTGACTGGGCATGTGTATGGCCGCCATCAGCAGCCAGCTGAAGATCTGTTACAGCTTCTTTCATAAGTTCTGGTTCACCCTCACTGACAGCAAACATCATCTTATTCACACCAGATACATATAAGCGGCCATCTACAGATATATTTTCGGTGCTCGAGGCATCCTCCAAAACCCTTCTCCATGAGCCCGGATCAAGCTCCTCCTCTGATCTGTCCTCCGAATATCCAAATTCATCCCATTCTTCAGAATCCTCCATTGCTACTGTTTCAGAAGACTCAACCGAACCTCCATCTCCAGTCCCTGTACCTCCTTCTCCTTCCCCGCTTTCTTTTAAGGCATCGTCGTCGTCTAATACCAAAACAATATGACGCCCTGATGCCAGAATTGGCGTAATTAAAAGTAGAAACACGAAGAGTATCTTGAGGAACTTTGAATGCATCGAGTAGCCCATATTATCTGTAGAATCCGGATTCAAACGATTTTCAACAACCTTACGAAGCAATCGTTCAATCTTTCTGGTTAAGGAATTTTCAAATGGGCAAAAGAAATTCGGATTCAAATGATTTTCAATCAACCTTACGAAGTAACATGTCCGTTTAAAGGCTTCTCGCTAAGGAAATTTCAATTGTGGGAAAGAAATTAGGACTCAAGTGACTTTCGATTAGGACTACGATTGAGAATTTGCAATTGGGGTTTGGAAATAAGACACTAATCTTTCGTCGACTCCTGCAGGAGGGGTAAGAAGGAATGAGTTGAAGTTGCGCCAAGCATTTGACAAAATGGCTGGAGACTAGTTAAAAATGACAGGGTTGCATTCAGTACCCTTGGATCCATATATAGGCGACTGCAGCCGTTGATTCTGGCTGAAATGACGTGGGACGCTCAGATTGGCTTACAAGTAAGCAGCCGGTCCATCGTTTGTCCATCGAAATTAGTTTTTGCAAATTAACATACGTTAGGACTGTGATTTTATTTGTGAATAGGAGATTTAAAATATGAACATTTGTAAATTAATTTGATAAAATAAATAAATAAATAAATTTAGAGTGAATTATGTTGTCTACCATATGTGATTTAAAATGTTATAGTTTTAAGACGGTTTGGTGTGTAGTTGGAAATTTTCATATTATATGATTATAATTTTAGAATTGTATTAAAATAATGTATATATTTTTTCAAGTAAGATCATTTAAGTCGATAGGCTTTCACTGTGGGCATCGTCATATACCGGAAAATTGTCTGACACTCGAAAAGAACTGATCAAAAACTTGTTTGATAACTGGAAAACCAGTTTTCGTCAATCAGCCAGTAACACAATGTTTTGCAGCCCGTAGCAAATGCAATAATATTCATTAGTGTTGGCCATAAGTTGAGCAAATGGCATTCGAATTAAGGAACCGACTACCACCACGAGCACAAGATTCCACATTTAATGGCATAATTTTAGAAATTAGGCCACCACTTTTATTGTATTTATTTAGAATTAACGCTAAATTGGGGATCAATACAAATCTATCGGATGGCAAAGATAGTTAAAAAAATAGTAGAGAATATAGCTATGTTGGGGGGAAGTTCTTCGTGCATGGTGGGGATAATGAAGATTTTTGGGTGGAGTCCATGTCGTAGGAAATACAAAAACAAAAATATTTATTTTTGCTACAGGAGAATTCCTCCTCTCCTTTATGCTTCTTTAGAGTCATTCTTTGGGATTTTTCTTCTTGGTGCTCACAGCGCTTCATTGGATTCTAGAAGTGGGACGAGATGTAACCTACGTATAGGGCTTGCAATCTTCTTATCTATATCAATTCCATCTGAATCTATGCCATTCTCCAAGTCCTATCAAACTATTTTTGACACTAAAAATGTTGTTCATTACAAGGGCATTGGCATGCATTTCATATCACTACAAATGGAATTTTCCCATACCTTTGTTGCACAACAAATAGGAAGCCAAGCAATGGTGTATTGCTACAGTGGATGGTGTAGACGCTGATTGAATCAAGGGTGCCTTGATTGAGGCAATCTTCTTGGTGCTTGTTGATTGGGGTTTACTGGCGGTTTCAAAAAGTCTGCTCAATTCTTAACCGAGAGAACGCACACCTTTAGAGGCATGCACAGTTTTAAAGGAGGCTGTCATAGCAGCTACATGTGTGGCCAAAACATATTCTAAGTAGGGCATACAAATAGTTGTTGAGAAGAGAATGATTTGGGTTGCATGCAGAGGAGATCTAGATGCTTGGAGTGGACTATAGGGCATCGCTTTGTGTGACGACGAAGTGGTTTTTAGTTTCAATATTTTCATTCATATGATTTTCACGGTATTGTTAGGGCTTTCCTGGTTGCAAAGAGGTTTCAGTGGAGTAAGTGGTTCATTTCATAGTATTCCATGTATCCATAATTTTGTTTCAAATCTAGCCAATTTGTAAGGGGATAGTTTTTAATTTAGTTATTTACATTTCACCATTGTTCCTCTCTAATGGACTGCCTACGAAAATTGTACGATCTTTAAAGCGATGTGCTCCAACTATATATATAATTGAGCTCAACTATAGCTTTCCTTCCTCCACCCCTGGTAGATTAATTGAGGGCTAGAACTCCCTACCTCCCTACTTTTTACAATCATACCCTAGCCAAATCCAAAGACCACCCAAAAAAATCAATCACCCAAGTATTTGCAAATTTGAAAAAAGATAACCAGGTGAAGAACCACCTTTTCTAGTGATGCTTACAGGTCTATAACACATAGCCACAGAACCAGAGCCACAAGTCGAGGGTCCCTCATCACAATTATCACCATCATGTTTCCCACCATAGAGTTTCATCATTGCACCATGAGCACCACCATGACAATGACCCCTACCTCTACGCCTTGAATTTCTCTTTCATTGTCCTCTTTCTCTGACATTTCCTCCCCAGCTCTGTTCACGAGCACCTTGTGCATGCCCTCAGCCCCTTTCCCTCGCACCCCTTCTTACTTCCTTCCTCCTTCTATCCATGTCTTCCTGGGCTCTAGTCAATTTCAACCTGAATATTTTTAGATTCATTTGATTACTTGGGATTCCAACTACCATCTCCAATTCCCAATCATGGACGAAATCCCTCAGTAATGCCCAAGCTTTGCACACCTCCTTCTTCCTCTTCAAACAATCTTCCAATGAGAAAGTCAATAAAAATGGGTGTACCATAGATAGAAACCTAGGTACCCAACCCAGTCTCCTTTTGAAGCCACAAAGTCATGCCCTAGAACTACCAATTACAAAATTTCCTCTAGCCCCAATCTCAACTCCGATTTCACACACCACTCAACTATCTTATACACCTCCACCTTTGGAGAGAAATGCAGGTCCCATGCATAGAAGAGGGTCACAATATATGTATTCATTCTCTATTTGAATATGGAAACTACATATTCCACACCAAATAGGGCCCAAAGGATATTAATGAAGAAAGAGTGCTCTGAGGTAAACATATTTTTTAGCCTTCCTTCTGTAACAGGGCCCTTAAAATCCATATGTATTTTTTGTGTATCGAAACTAAAATTCATCTCCATCATCGCTTTCTTCATGACACAACATAAAACACTTGTGAAACTCAATGAAAATGATGTCGAGATATACAAAAGAGAGAATGTAAAGGAATCTTCCAATTCTTGCATTTATTATAGCATGTGCGAATATAGTTGAAGTGAATGCAATTCTATTACCTTCCCTTGAATTTAATACAAACGATCATTTCTTATCCTTTGAAATTGCTTCCAACCCACTTGTGTCTTGTCTTCACAACCTTATTGCATTGCCTTGATGACATCATATCCCTTATGACATGGGTGCCATGTCAATTGCTAGGTTGGACAGAGAGTCAACAAGTGAATTACCTTCTCTATACACATGGGTTATTTTGAATTTATCAAAGGATTCCTATTTCATTTTGATGATTGTAGTGATCTTTTGTAGTCACCAAGTGTTTGTCACACTTGAAGCAATAACATTGATAATGAGTTTTGAATTTTCCTCTAGGTACAGGTTTCCCACTTGTAATTTCTAAGCTATTTTGACCGCTAGGAGCATTGTTTGGATCTCCGCATCATTTTTGGTCCCCTCCTCTAATCTCTTACGGTCCATTTCCATGATGTCCCCATCTAAATTGTGAGCCACACACCCTACACTAGACGAGCCAAGATTACCTCTAGAAGCACTGTCAAAATTGACTTTGACCCTTCCTACTTTTCAGGCTTCTCACTTAACATCCTCCCTCCTCTTATTTGATGGATTAACCCCCTGGGACTGATTACCAATTTTTTATTTTAGTAAGGGTCATTGCCTATGCAATAGAGAATCCCAAAAGCAAAAAGGATAGTTATTTGGATTTTGAGTTGCAATTGCCACATTAACTAATTCATATATACTTTTCTCAATTTGGAGGCCTAATATTTTTATAGATTCCTCTTTCCCTTGGAAGATGCATTGATTCCTCTCCTTTCAAATATCCTAGGGAATTATAGATGGAAACACTAGCCATATGGATGAGAATGTTTATTTATTCATTGGGGACAAACACCCCTATAGCATTTTCTTGATAGTGGTAGGGAAGGTAAGCTATAAGTTAAGTTTATTTGTCACAAACATCCAGAATGTTACTTCCATCTCACAATTCATAAGGAGATTATCAATGGTTTATACTTCCTTCTTACATAAAGGGCATTGAAAGTGATATCCATACCACAATAGTCTTTTCCCAGTGAGTATTCTACCTTTGTTCACCAACCAGGAGAAGGATCCTACTTTTGATAAAAAAATGTTCCAAAGTAAATGGGATGTCTCCTCTAGCTCCTTCCTAGCCACCTCTTCCAACTAATATCCCACCCGAACCGAGAATTCACCACTCTTTGAGCCACACCAAATAATCTCATCTTCATCCCCTAATAATAAGAACTTCTTACTTTCTCGCACCCTTCTAAATTCAAGAGCCTCCACCTCACTTAAGTTCAAGTTGTTATTATATTTCCATTCCCATTTGAGTATTCCTCCTTCCTGGGTACAAATTATAAAGTTTATCACTTGGTCTCCCCAAAAAGCATCAATTTTTGCTTTCAAACCTTCATTGTGGTTGCCTGCAAAGAGGGCAGGGAAACCTTCAAAAGAATCTTCCCAAAATTTGGCCTTTTCTCCATTCCCTAGCTTCTAAGTTACATGATCAATAATAATATGTCTATAGGTCACCATGAAATTCTAGATCAAAGATCCTCTTAGGGGATTGGCCACTATAATAATTATCTCTTTCTCTCGAGAGTCCAAATATTTTCTTGCTAAAATTTGTACCCATTTCTGTTGTGGGTTTTGATAAACCATCCAAATAAGCTTAGCCCCCATTACCTCATTCATTATCTTCCATCTTCTAAAACCTACTCCCTCTACATCCTTCAGTTTTCAAATCTGATCCCAAGCCAAAAGAGGTATTTTTCCTTATCCTGGCTTCCATTCCAGAAGAAGCACCTCATTTTTTGTTCAATTATCTCAATGATCTTATTTGGGATTCACATGCACATCATTGAATAAATAGGGATGGTTGAGATGCCCGAATTTTAGCATAAGAATATGTCATATCAAAGAAAACCAATGAATCTTCCACCTCTCCATTCTCTCCACACATCTATCAATTAGTTTGGACCATAGTGTAGTTCCTCCAACACCTTAGAACAAAGACAAACCAAGGAATTTTCTAGGAAGTTTCACTATCTTTACTTGAATTATTATGTAGATGGCTTGTTGTTTTCTTTTATCTATGTTAAAAAGATCACCTCGAACTTGTGCCAGTTCACTTCTTGGCCTGACAAGTTGCAGTATTTATCAAGAGTGACCTTCATACATCTAGCTTCCCTCAAAGATGCATCATCCATTAAATTAAGGATTATCATCCACAAACTGTTGGTGTGATGTCAACTCCATGCCTTGAGCTATCTGAATACCTTTCTACTGTCCTTCCCTCCTTTTTTCTGAAATTAGTTGACCTAGAAATCCTACCATAATAATGAAGAGTACGAGGGAATTGATGTCCCCCTGTCTAATGTCATGTGGGGAGTCAAATAAACCTTGAGGACTTTCATTTACTATAACGAAGAAATGGGGGGTAATGATGCAACTCCTAATTCCATTCACCCAATTTTTAGAAAAACCAAAGCATTTCAGAACCTAGAGAAGAAAGTCCTAATTGAAATGGTCATACACTTTCCAAATATCCACTTTGACTAGCATTCTATCAATCTAACCTTACCTAATGGAGTGAATGACTTCATCGACAATTATGATCCCCTCTAGTATGGAATGTCTAGACACAAAACCACTTTGCTCTTCATAAATGATCATATGGAGTAGAGGTTTGACCCTTTTTGTAATGACTTTCGAGATAATTTGGTACACTACATCACACAGAGAGATAGACTTGAAATCTTCAAATGTCCTTGAAGTCCCCTTTTTTGGCACGAGAGAAATAAATGTGTGATTTAGATCTCTACAAATGTATTTATTTCCTCTAGATTCCTCTACCACTTCCCATTGACCTTGGTGCAAAATGTCCCATATTTTTTGGAAGAACAAAGCCAAATATCCATCAGGACCTGGTGCCCTATCACCCCCCCCATGTAGAACAAATCCACTCTAACTTCTTCCAATGAGATCAGCTTGCCCAAAGTCTCACTTTTCTCTACATTAATGATGCTAGGAATAATGTCTCTCACCCCTTCTACCTCATCAACCATGTTATTATCTTGATTGAGTAAAGAAGCAAAGCATATTACCCCTTAACATTAATATTGTCTCTATCTAAAAGCAAGTTTCCCTCCATATCTTTTATTACATTTATTTTGTTTGATATCCTTCTAGCTCTGATTGAGAAATGAAAAAAAATTAGTATTCTCATCTCTCACTTTTAACCAATTCTCTCTAGACTTATGTTTGTAGAACAACTCCTCCTTAGCCATCACTTCATTCATTTCATGCATTAATGTTTTTTCTTGCTCAAAGACAAAGTTTGTCATTCCTTGTGAAATAAATTTCTCATTAAGAGTCTCTAATTATTTTCCAATTTTATCTTTCTCTTCAAAATATTCTTGAAAAATCTTATATTCCACTCTTTGAGTTTCTTTTTTATAAACATAAGTTTTTTCATTAAAAAAAATGTCTTAGTATTGTCCTAAACAGGGGCCTCCTGCCACCACCCCGTAATGAGAGAGAGGAGATCGGGGTCTTTGAACCTTATACACTCAAACTTAAAGCGGGATCAAATCATCTTGGATCACTATGACAATGTAGTATAATAGGGAAATGATCCAATCTCGAACACAAAACAATTAGATATTCAAAAGTAAGCACACGGTCCTCCCAAGCCCCTACTACGAAAAACATGTCTAACCTTTCAGAAATGTTGGAGAAACCTTTTATGAGGTTAGTCCAAGTAAAAAATACCCCTTTAGACTATACTTATTCCATCCTATTGTTGAATTTAATTGTTGAAAGCCATCTTGGACCATGCCAATGACACTTTTGCAACCACTTTTTTATGAGTTCCATCTGGTTGCATTAAAATTCCCCATAAAAATCACTAGATCATGATTCAGATTCACCAAACAAGCATTAATTTGGGCCCAAACCAATTTCTTTGGAGTTGCACATATGGTTAGTACACATTTATCAAAAAGATAATTTTGTTCTCCTTAATCAAATAGACCGAGCTAAGATCCAGTTTGAATCATTGCATGTCTCTGTCACCACAACTTTCTACAAATTCTAGAGTACTATCAACCCCCTTGACACTCCAAACACATCCACACAAACTCATTTCCACTTTTTCCATGCTCTCAAAAGGTAACTGAACTCCACCTATCATCTTAGTTTATTGTAAGAGAATAATATCTGGTTTTTCCTGATCAAAGCATCATTTGATTAGGCATCTTTTATCAAGGGAATTGCAGCCCTTGACATACCACAAAAGGGTCTTCATTTCCCATTGGGAAGGCAACTGCCCTTCCCAGTTGCAACTTCATTTGACCTTTGGCGCCACCAGCCAATTCTAATTTGAATTTTTTGGATTTTGATCATCTACTTCTCTTCTCCCCAGTCTTTACCTTCATAGATCTTGTCTGTGTTTGACTGATTATATTTTGTTCCCTAATACCTTCTTCTGAACTAAGATCCCATCAGATCATGAAAATCTCACCTCCCATCTTACTGAGGGTAGGTTATGCAAAGCACTACCAATACTACGATCCACAATATTTGCATCAACAATATATTCCAAAATTGGCTCTTTGTTCCCTTTAAGAGAAATGTTTTCTCCAAATAGCATGTGGCTTAGAGGTGGTGTTTGTGGTTAAATCTTAATCCCCACCAGATCATTCACCCCTAAAAATAGGAATTAAGCATTATTCCATATCCTCACCACGTTAATTGAGAGAGACACCTTCTTGGATTGGGATTGCAACACATCCATTTGGATGGTCTACTCCAACGATAAGCCATGGGGGACTGAGAAGACTCCATCAGTTTGTGGGCTTAATAGAGTCTCATTTCCTTCCTATGGACCTGAATAAAGCACTTTCTTTGGGCTTAGTTCCAAGTTATTATAAGGAATCTAGATGATAAACATTTGTGAGATCCCATCTTCATCTTCCCTCATCTCAAGTAACCTCTAAGAAGGCAGATTCTCACCACTTCCCTTCTTTATCTGCCTTTTCTAAAGTATTATTTGTAGTGCCCACCCATAGTTTTCTTTCAGTTTTATATTGCTAAACTCTTTTAGGCCACTTTTAGGTGTGCATTAATTATTTTAGTTATTATGTGGTTTTGGATGTATGACATTACATGGTGATTTGATGATTGAGTAATTATGGATATTATATATTTGTAGTTAGATGATGTTAGTTATTTTGATGATGATGATTTATATATATTTAAAATGATGTTTATGGTTATGATTATACTTGCCCCATACTTGCATGTGTATAGTTATAATGTATGCTTTTACTTTCCTATTTAACATGTTTGATATGGTTGAGGGACAAAGTCATAGTTACTTTCTTGTGAGATCCACACGATGTCCTAATCCTCACCATTTCTTGTTATATATATGTATGTACATGCTTGTCTTTTATGCAGGTTTGCAGGCACCAGACATCGACTTCCCTGAATGGTCAAGATGAGTGTGCTCTATCATAAGTCTCAATGGTAAAAGAGGGGAGATAATGTTCAGATCCAAATCCCAACCTAAACCATTCTATTGACCTGAACTAGTGGACAAGATTTTGATATTTTACCCTTCTCATATTCGTCCAGGTGATGTGAGTTTATAGTCTTTCCCTTGAGCATGGTTATGGTTTTGATGATTCAGTTGATTTCAGATTGGTTGATATGTTTGTCATAATTAGATAATTTATTTAGATTAATTATGTAACTTAAATAAATTAGATCTTACTATTTTTTTAGCTATTTAAATGTGGGAGTATTTAATTAATAGAAAATAATTAGAATACATTATTAAATTTAAGGATTTAATTAAAAACTTATTGTGGAAATAGAAGTATTTAATTAATGAAGATTAATTAAATACATTTCTTTTAAAGTTTAATTAATTATAAAATTCAATGTTTTCAAATAAAAGGTAATTTATTAATTGAAAATAAAATAATGTGTGGAAAATAACATTAGCCTAAATGTTATTATTTTAATTTAATTTTAATGCAATTTAGTTGCACAAATCATTGGAAGTAAATAAATTCAGAATTAGTAAATTATGAGTTAAGTGAGTTGACACAAACAAGAAGGAATATACTTGAGTTCAAAATTGAAATTGAGGGAATTATGGAGTTGATGAAAACAAGGTTGTTGAGTTGAGTTGAGTTCCAAAATTTGCAGGTGGAGTTCAATTTCTATATTGGAAAAGCTTGGCCATTATTCTCAACACATAGGTTTAGAGAGTTTTGGTGAAGGATTCGAATTGGAGGAATTTTCTTTGAAAGCTTGGCTTTGTCTTCGTTTCTAGTCTTCGTCACATTATTCATTTGGTGGTTTGAGGTAGGATTTTACAAACCCTTGTAGATGTAATTCTGGTATCTCTGAAATAACTATCTTCTTCGTGCCTGTCAAATCTAAATAATTTGGTTGTTTGTGACTTCTTTCATGTTGGAATTATGGAAAAATGATTGTAAGAAATGGGTGAGTATACAATTCTCAATTCAATTTTATTTTTAAATTCAATTAGAGTTTAGAAATTAATGGTATTGTCAAATTTAGAATATTGTCACATATCAAATTCTGTCTAGTAAACCCTAGGATGAAAATCTATAGTGTTTCTTTTAGGAAAATTTAGATTTGTAGAGGGTTTGAAAGAAAACATCAAATAAACCTTAGAAAATGAATTTTACAATATACCCAGATTAATCTTCAAATTGAAGCTTTCAATTTGTCTTGAAACAAAAAAATATATATGTATATTTGTTCTATGATTAATAAAAAAATTAGCCTCATATATATATATATATATATATATATATATATATATATATATATATATATATATATATATATATATATATATATATATATATATATATATATATATAATACATATACGTATACATATACATATACATATACATATACATATACATATACATATACATATACACATATACACAATATATACATATACACATATATACATATACACATATAGATATACACATACATATAACACATATACATATATACACACATATATATATACACACATATATATACACACACACACACACACACACACACACACATATATATATATATGTTCATTGTTTTGACCCAGTAAATTACTGGTGAAATAAAAAATCAATAAAAGAAAAATAATATTTGGAGGAGGCGGAGCTCTTCCCCCAACCTCCCCTGGCAGCTCTAAGAGTTATCGCGGTAGCCCAAGGCTGTCACGACAGCAAGGCGTGAGGCCAATGTGTCCCCCCCACCTTTTTTGTATATTGTGGTTTTTTTTTTAAATTATAAAAATAATAATATATATAAATAAATTAAAATATAAAATTATAAAAATAACAAAATAAATACTATTATTTTGGCTTCGATGTTAAGGAACCTTTTGGCTTCAATGTTGATGAAAGTATTCTTCAGGAGGTAAGGAACACCGTAGGACACGACATAGATGTGGAAAAATGGCTTAAACAGGATCTCAAGGATATGGGTCGCAACCTCAAGGCCTTGGAAGAAGAAATGGAGTCTCTTAAAGGAAGACTGGAAAATTGTACTGAAGATGTTTTACAAAAGGTAAATATAAACAATACTGGTGATAACATGAATGCTACTATTTCTACTATTGTGGATGATAAGCTTAAGGAGATTAATGAAAAAATCAGTTATAATGGCTACTGCATTAGAGAAATTCTAAAGCATAGCAATGAAGGCCTCAAGGTCTCTGTTATGAATTTAAATCAATGTATGCCTACCTGGAGAGCAGTTTGCTGGAGAAAACTACCATAATGATGGTTGATGATGCTGGGGGGAAAAGATTAGTCTACAGGGCCTTGTACAAGAACTAGAAGCAACCTCAAGAGGAAAGTTCCTAATATCCCTAAGGAACTTACAAACCTCAAAGATTCCATCCAAAAAATGGAGGAAATGCAGAAAGAGGTTGAAAAGGCCATTGAAGGTAAGATGTAATTTGTGCAGGCTTTTTGTTGGATGGTTACTGGTAGATATGTTGTCAACTATTTTTTGGCTTTATGTTATAATTTGGTGTAGTGTTGTTTCTTGGGCTTGGGTCCTGCTTTTTGTCTTTTAGCAGACTTTCTATGGTTTTTTTTTTATCGGTAAAAGGCCAGAGCCAAATAATTTTATTAATTCTCAAAATTTATACATTATTCTCCATTCAATGCAGGCACTGGTAGGAAAGAATGAAGAAGAAAACCTCCAGTCTTGCCCAGGACAAATGTCCAGTTTATTGAAGGTAGGGCCCTCCCCTAATTATAGAGCTAGTTAGATAGGGGCATTCCCCTATTTATATGAACTAGAAAGGTAGGGGCATTCCCCTATTTACATGAACTAGAAAAGTAGGGGCATTCCCCTATTAGAATGAGCCTCCCTATATTTACAAAGCTCAAATTACATTTCCATAATATATGTTGCTAAGCCCAATACATGAAGTGCTAAAAAATCCTAATTAAAATTAAAACAAAACACCAATCCAGAATTGATTTCTTGTGGAGATGTGCTGAGATAGATAGATTCTTCATCTGCAATTTCTTTTATCCTGTACAATCACTTTGCCTGAAACTCATGTGCTTGTTAGAATAATTAGTGCATCCCTCAAATTTAAAGACTATAAGTTAAGGAAAATCTATTGCACTAACTAATTGTAAAACATCCTTTGGAAACTCACCCTCCTGCCTTGCACCCATCCATCAGTAGTTGTAATATGAAAAGAATGAAATTTATTAAAATTTATAATCCAATTAGCTCTGACATGGTTGTACTATATTAGAGATAACTCCTAAAATGAAGTAATAACTCTTTAATTTGGTGAATATGAATCTTTAATTAAGAAATCTAAAAACATCTCCTTTTATCTAATAAAGATTTCAGCAACCACATTATGCTCCTATATGGTCAGCAACTCAATGGGGTTACAAGATCAAAGCCCTAGAAATATGTTCTTATATACTCTATATCTTTGATATATATATATATATATATATATATATATATATATATATATATATATATATATGTATATATATATATATGTATATATATATATATGTATATGTATATATATATATATGTGTATATATATATATATATACTTGCATACTAGTATATACATAAAGATATTCATAGCACGTCATTATGCATTCTTTTCCCTAAAAAATAGGTTTGACATATCCAGTAAACTAAATAAATATGGTCCACATTCAATCATACTTTACGAAGATATATATTCACACATATGAATTAACATATATATATATATATATATATACACACACACACACACACACACACACACCCACACACACACACACACACACACACACACCATATATATATATATATATATACACATATATACATATATCATACATACATACATACATACATACATATGTATA
>BSBK01001244.1:230000-430719 GCA_027943335.1 Chamaecyparis obtusa | reverse complement strand
TATATATATATTATATATATATATGTATATATATACGGATATGTGCAGGATCATGAGGGGCCAAACTATGCCCTTAAGTGGCAATGAAAAATTAGAAAATCAAGATTAGTCAACTTGATGTGAAAAAATGAACTAGTTATCTACCTAATATCAAAAGTTGTAAGAACATAATTTGTAGGAAATTGAATCTAGTTTCTAAACTACTAAGCCTTTTTTGAAAAAAAATTAATATGATTGGTAAAAAGTATACATTGCAATGCAGGCACTACAAACATTTCAGCAAAAAAATAAGAAGTATGTGTATGTCTGACCACCCTAATCAAAAGAAAATGATAATATTTTTTTATAATATTCTATATATAAGTAGCTGACTCATGCCCGGATGTGACACATATTTTTTGGTATTTTTATTCTAAACAGATAATTAATTATGATTTTTTTGCTATAGCGCTTTTAGAATTTGAAAACTCTCGTGTCTGATCACCTTTACTCATTGAAAACTTATAATAATTCAATTTTTAAAATTTTTTTCTTATACTAGACAAAGCATAGAATGTGAAGCATCTTTCAGATTTCAAAAATGTTATACGGTTTGAAAGTTATAGCTATTTTTCCATCAGTATGTCAATCAGGACTTTAGACGTAAGTGAACTAGAAAATAACTAATAAATACTGAACGAATTCAAAATCTAACAGCACTTATATCGATGGATAGCTGACAATCATCCAAAGAAACCCTTTTTGTTTTATCGAAATCGGGTGGAAAAAAAGTCATCAACCAAATGGTCGAAGTGTCGATATAAGAAAAATAGAGAAAAAACACATTTTTTGCACACCTTCAGCGTTGACCATGGGGCTTTGGTTTCCAAAGCTATTACCAAGCCTAATTGGGTACCCAATTTTTTCATGTACCCAATTTTGTTTGAATTTGAATTTTGAAAAATTTCCCCCTCCCACTCTTTTTTTATTTCCCTTTAATTTTGATATTTTTTCTTTCACCCTGTCAATCAATAATTTATATATTTTATATTTATGTTTTATATTTTATTTTTTATATTTTATATTATATAGTATATATATTATATATATTATTTATTTATATTATATATTCGATAATATCAATTTTAAACGACCTAAGTATATAGTCTGTTCAGATTTATATTAAATGCTATATTTTTATATTATAATATAAATGTTACATAATATCTATATATATATATATATATATATTAAATATTGTTGCACGTATATAATATAATGTCTAATATATATAATATATAAAATGAATAGGACATTAATATATTGTATATTTGATAATATATATTAAATGTAATATCTAATATATCTTATAATATATATTATATATTTAGTCTATTAAATATTATATTTTTTCAAATATTTTATATATTATTTTAATATTTAATTTAAGTTATAACAGATCCTCTCATGAGACAACAGGTCGAATCGGGGTCGCTAGACGTCTTAAGGGGTAATTAGGGTTTGTGAGGCAACTTCCGATGTACAGTGACCATTTGGAAGGCAATAGGGCATGTCCAAGGACCAATGTACCAAATTTTAATGACTTTTTCTAGTCAAACTAGAAAAGGGTCCATGGGGTGCTCTCAAGAGACCACATGTCCAATCAGTGTCGCTAGGCGTCTTAAGGGGTCAACAGGGCTTGTGAGACAACCTTTGATGCATGGTGACCATTTGAAACACATTAGGAAATGTCAAAGGACCTAACTCTACAATTTAGATGAATTTTGATTAGTCAAACTCAAAAAGGGTCCATGGGGTGCTCTTGGGAGACCATTGTGTGATTTAGGGTTGATAGGTGACTTAAGGGGTCATCGGGGTTCCAAATGAAACTTTCAATGAACGGTGATCCTTTGGAATGCATTAGGACATATCAAATGACCTACATACCAAATTTTGGATAACTTTTTCCTAGTAGAACTCGAAAGGGGTCCATGGGGTGCTCTCAGGAGACCACATGTCGAATCAGGGTTGGTAGACCTGTTAATAGGTCATTAGGGTTCCAAATGAAACTTCAATGGAATGGTGACCCTTTGGAATGCATTAGGATATGTCATAGGACCTATGTACCAAATTTGGATGACTTTTGCCTAGTAAAACTCGAAAGCGGGTCCATGGTGTGCTCTCATGAGACCATGTGTTGAAATGGGGTCGGTAGGCCTGTTAAGGGGTCATTAGGGTTCCAAATAAAACTTTGATGGAATGGTGACCCTTTGAAATGCATTAGGACATGTCATAGGACCTACATACCAAATTTGGATGACTTTTTCCTAGTAGAACTCGAAAGGGGTCCATGGGGTGCTCTTAGGAGACCAAATGTTGAAACAGGGTCAGTAGGCCTGTTAAGGGGTCATTAGGGTTACAAATGAAACTTGGATGGAATGGTGACCCTTTGGAACACATTAGGACATGTTAGAGGACCTATGTACCAAATTTGTATGACTTTTTCCTAGTAGAACTCAAAAAGGGTCCATGGGGTTCTCTGAGGAGACCACATGTCGAATCAGGGTTGGTAAGCCTGTTAAGGGGTCATTAGGGTTAAAATTGGGACTTTGATGGAATGGTGACCCTTTGGAATGCATTAGGACATGTCAGAGGACCTACGTACCAAATTTGGATAACTTTTTTTTCTAGTAGAACTCAAAAGGGGTCCATGGGTGGTCTCGGGAGACCACATGTCGAATCATGGTGTGTAGGCCTGTTAAGGGGTCATTAGGGTTCTAAATGAAACTTCTATGGAATGGTGACCCTTTCAAATTCATTAAGACATGTCAGAGGACCTATGTACCAAATTTGAATGACTTTTTCTTTGAAAAAATGCAAAAGGGGTCCATGGCGAGCTCTCGGGAGACCACATGTCGAAATGGGGTCAGTAGGCATGTTAAGGGGTCATTAGGGTTTGAAATGCAACTTCTATGGAACCACGACCCTTTGGAATGAATTAGGACTCCTTAGGGGTCAAAAGGGGTTAGGGGGACTCCCTAGGGGTCCTAACGTGTAATAGGACCCCTAGGGAGTCCTCGTGACCCCTTTTGACACATTGAAATGCTCAAGTGTGTCTTAAGGGGTCCTTTTGACTCCCTAGGGTTCCTAACATGTGATAAGGCATACTAGGACCCCTAGGGAGTCATCGTGACCCCTTTTGACACATTGGAATGCTCAAGTGTGTCTTAAGGGGTCCTACAACCCCTTAAGACACACTTGAGTGTTCCAATGTGTCAAAAGGGGTCACGATGAATCCCTAGGGGTCCTAGTATGCTTTATCATGCGTTAGGACCCCTATGGAGTTCCTGTGGCCCCTTTTGACACATTGAAATGCTCAAGTGTGTCTTAAGGGGTCCTACGACCCCTTATGACACACTAGAGAATTCCAATGTGTCAAAAGGGGTCACGATGATTCCCTAGAGGTGCTAGTACACTTTATCATGCAATAGGACACCTAGGGAGTCCCCGTGACCCCTTTTGACACATTGGAATGCTCTAGTGTGTCTTAAGGGGTTTTAGGACACCTTAAGACACACTTGAGCATACCAATGTGTCAAAAGAGGTCACGGGGACTCCCTAGGTGTCCTAGTACGTGTTAGGACCCTTAGGAAGTCCCCCTGACCCCTTTTAACGCATTCAAATGCTCAAGTGTGCCTTAAGGGGTCGTAGGACCCCTTACGACACACTTGAGCTTTCCAATGTGTCAAAAGGGGTCACGGGGGACTCCTTAGGGGTCCTAGTATGCTTTATCATGCATTAGGACACCTAGGGAGTCCCCCTAACCCCTTTTGACACATTGGAATGCTCAAGTGTGTCTTAAGGGGTCCTTTTGACTCCCTAGGGTTCCTAACGCATGATAAGGTATATTAGCACCCCTAGGGAGTCATCATGACCCCTTTTGACACATTGCAATGCTCTAGTGTGTCTTAAGGGGTTGTAGGACCCCTTAAGACACACTAGAGCATTCCAATGTGTCAAAAGGGGTCACGGGGACTCTCTAGGTGTCCTAGTATGCGTTAGGACCCTTAGGGAGTCCCCCTGACCCGTTTTGACACATTAGAATGCTCAAGTGTGCCTTAAGGGGTTGTAGGACCCCTTAAGGCACACTTGAGCTTTCCAATGTGTCAAAAGGGGTGACGGGGACTCCCTAGGTGTCCTAATGCATGATAAAGTGTAATAGGACCCCTAAGGAGTCCCCATGACCCCTTTTGGACACATTGGAATGCTCAGTTTGGCTTAAGGGGTCCTACGACCCCTTAAGCCAAACTTGAGCATTCCAATGTGTCAAAAGGGGTCACGGGGACTCCCTGGGTGTCCTAGTACATGTTAGGACCCCTAAGGAGTCCCCTTGGCCCCTTTTGACACATTGGAATGCTCAAGGCTACCTTAAAGGGGTCGTAGGACCCCTTCAGACACAATTGAGCATTCCAATGTGTGAAAAGGGGTCACGGGGGACTCCTTAGGGGTCCTAGTACACTTTATCATGTGTTACAAACACCTAGGGAGTCCCCGTGACCCCTTTTGACACATTGGAACACTCAAGTGTGCCTTAAGGAGTCGTAGGACCCCTTAAGACACACTTGAGCATTCCAATGTGTGAAAAGGGGTCACAGGGACTCCTTAGGGGTCCTAGTACACTTTATCACATGTTTGGACACCTAGGGAGTCCCCATGACCCGTTTTGACACATTGGAACGCTCAAGTCTACCTTAAGAGGTCGTTAAGATGCACTTGAGCATTCTAATGTGTCAAAAGGGGTCACAGGGACTCCCTAGGTGTCCAAACACGTGATAAAGCATACTAGGACCCCTAAGGAGTCCCCGTGACCCCTTTTGACACATTGCAATGCTCAAGTGTGTCTTAAGGGGTCGAAGGACCCCTTAAGACACACTAGAGCATTCCAATCTGTCAAAAGGGGTCACGGGGACTCCCTAGGTGTCCTAGTACATGTTAGGACCCTTAGGGAGTCCCCCTGACCCCTTTTGACACATTGGAATGCTCAAGTGTGTGTTAAGGGGTCATAGGGCCCCTTAGGGCACACTTGAGCATTCTAATGTGTCAAAAGGGGTCACGAGGACTCCCTAGGTGTCCTAACGGGTGATAAAGCGTATGCGTTAGGACACCTAGGGAGTCCCCGTGACCCCTTTTGACACATTGGAACACTCAAGTGTGCCTTAAGGGGTCCTACGACCCCTTAAGGCATACTTGAGCATTCCAATGTATCAAAAGGGGTCATGAGGACTCCCTGGGTGTCCTAGTACGCGTTAGGACCCCTAAGGAGTCCCCCCTGACCCCTTTTGACACATTGGAATGCTCAGGGGTGCCTTAAGGGGTCGTAGGACCCCTTAAGACACACTTGAGTGTTCCAATGTGTGAAAAGGGGTCACGGGGACTCCTTAGGTGTCCTAGTATGCTTTATCACGTGTTAGGACACCTAGGGAGTCCCCGTGACCCCTTTTGACACATTGGAACACTCAAGTGTGCCTTAAGGGGTCGTAGGACCCCTTAAGACACACTTGAGTGTTCCAATGTGTGAAAAGGGGTCACGGGGGACTCCTTAGGGGTCCTAGTATGCTTTATCTCATGTTAGGACACCTAGGGAGTCCCTGTGACCCCTTTTTGACACATTAGAACGCTCAAGTGTGCCTTAAGGGGTCGTAGGACCCCTTAAGACACACTTGAGTGTTCCAATGTGTGAAAAGGTGTCACGAGGACTCCTTAGGGGTCCTAGTACGCTTTATCACGCGTTAGGACACCTAGATAGTCCCCGTGACCCATTTTGACACATTGGAATGCTCAAGTGTGCCTTAAGGGGTCGTAGGACCTCTTAAGGCACACTTGAGCATTCTAATGTGTCAAAAGGGGTCACGGGGACTCCCTAGGTGTCCTAACGTGTGATAAAGCGTACTAGGACCCCTAAGGAGTCCCCGTGACGCCTTTTGACACATTGCAATGCTCAAGTGTGTCTTAAGGGGTCGAAGGACCTCTTAAGACACACTTGAGCATTGCAATGTGTCAAAAGGGGTCATGATGACTCCTTAGGGGTCCTAGTATGCTTTATCACATGTTAGGACCCCTAGGGAGTCCCCGTGACCCCTTTTGACACATTGGAATGCTAAAGTGTGTCTTAAGGGGTCCTACGACCCCTTATGACACACTAGAGCATTCCAATGTGTCAAAAGGGGTCATGATTATTCCCTAGGAGTCCTAGTACACTGTATCATGCATTAGGACACCTAGGGAGTCCCCGTGACCCCTTTTGACACATTGGAATGCTCAACTATGCCTTAAGGTGTCGTAGGACCCCTTAAGACACACTTGAGCATTCCAATGTGTTAAAAGGGGTCACGGAGACTCCTTAGGGGTCCTAGTACACTTTATCACGTGTTAGGACACCTAGGGAGTCCTTGTGACCCCTTTTGACACATTGGAATGCTCAAGTGTGCCTTAAGGGGTCCTACGATCCCTTAAGGCACACTTGAGCATTTCAATGTGTCAAAATGGTTCATGGGGACTCTCTAGGTGTCCTAACGCGTGATAAAGCATACTAGGACCCCTAAGGAGTCCCCGTGACCCCTTTTGACACATTCAATGCTCAAGTGTGTCTTAAGGGGTTGAAGGACCCCTTAAGACACACTTGAGCGTTGCAATGTGTCAAAAGGGGTCATGATGACTCCCTAGGGGTCCTAGTTCACTTTATCATGCGTTAGGACCCCTAGGGTGTCCCCATGACCCCTTTTGACACATTGGAATGCTCAAGTGTTCTTTAAGGGGTCGTAGGACCCCTTAAGACACACTTGAGCATTCCAATGTGTGAAAAGGGGTCATGGGGACTCGGGGTCAGTACGCCTGTTAAGGGGTCAATAGGGTTCAAAATGCAACTTCAATGGAATGGTGACCTTTTGGAATGCATTAGATTATGTTAGAGGACCTACATACGAAATTTGGATGACTTTTGCCTAGTAGAACTAGAAAGGGGTCCATGGGCTCCTCTCAGGAGACCACATGTAGAAACGGGGTCCATAGGCTTGTTGAGGGGTCATTAGGGTTTTAAATTCAACTTCAATAGAATGGTGACCCTTTCTAACACATTAGAACATATCAGAGCACCTACGTACCAAATTTGGATTACTTTTTCCTAGTAGAACATGAAAGGGATCCATGGGGTGCTCTCGGGATACCTCATGTCGTATTGGGGTCGGTAGGCCTGTCAAAGGGCCATTAGGGTTAGAAATGAAACTTTGATGGAATGATGACCCTATGTACCAAATATGGATGTCTTTTGCCAATTAGAACTTAAAATGGGTCCATGGGGTGGTCTCGGGAAACCACATGTCGAATCGAGGTCAGTAGGCCTATTAAGGGTTCATTAGGGTTACAAATGCAACTTGGATGGAATGGTGACCCTTTGGAACACATTAGGACATGTTAGAGGACCTATGTACCAAATTTGTATGACTTTTTCCTAGTAGAACTCAAAAAGAGTCCATGGGGTTCTCTGAGGAGACCACATGTCGATCAAGGTTGGTAGGCCTGTTAAGGGGTCATTAGGGTTCCAAATGAGACTTTGGTGGAATGGTGACCCTTTGGAATGCATTAAGACATGTCAAAGGACCTACGTACCAAATTTGGATGACTTTTTTCTAGTAGAACTCAAAAGGGGTCCATGGGGTGGTCTCGGGAGACCACATGTCGAATCATGGTGTGTAGGCCTGTTAAGGGGTCATTAGGGTTCTAAATGCAACTTCTATGGAATGGTGACCCTTTCAAATTCATTAAGACATGTTAGAAGATCTATGTACCAAATTTGGATGACTTTTTTCTAGTAGAACGCAAAAGGGGTCCATGGGGAGCTCTCGGGAGACCACATGTCGAAATGGGGTCAGTAGGCATATTAAGGGGTCATTAGGGTTCGAAATGAAACTTCTATGGAACCATGACCCTTTGGAATGCATTGAGACTCCCTAGGGGTCAAAAGGGGTCAAGGGGACTCCCTAGGGGTCCTAACGCATACTAGGACCCCTAGGGGGTCCCCCTGACCCCTTTTGACACATTGAAATGCTCAAGTGTGTCTTAAGGGGTCCTTTTGACTCCCTAGGGTTCCTAACACGTGATAAGGTGTAGTAGGACCCCTAGGGAGTCATCGTGACCCCTTTTGACACATTGGAATGCTCAAGTGTGTCTTAAGGGGTCCTACGACCCCTTATGACACACTAGAGCATTCCAATGTGTCAAAAGGGGTCACGATGATTCCCTAGGGGTCCTAGTACGCTTTATCACATGTTAGAACACCTAGGGAGTTCTCGTGACCCCTTTTGACACATTGGAATGCTCTAGTGTGTCTTAAGGGGTCATAGGACCCGTTATGACACACTAGAGAATTCCAATGTGTCAAAAGGGGTCATGATGATTCCCTAGGGGTCCTAGGACAGCTAGGGAGTCCCCGTGACCCCTTTTGACACATTAGAATGCTCAAGTGTGCCTTAAGGGGTCATAGGACCCATTAAGACACACTTGAGCATTCCAATGTGTGAAAAGGGGTCATGGGGACTCTTTAGGGGTCCTAGTACGCTTTATCACGTGTTAGGACACCTAGGGAGTCCTCATGACCCCTTTTGACACATTGGAATGCTCAAGTGTGCCTTAAGGGGTCCTAACATGTGATAAAGTGTACTAGGACCCTTAGGGAATCATCATGACCTCTTTTGACACATTGGAATGCTCTAGTGTGTCATAAGGGGTCGTAGGACCCTTTAAGACACACTTGAGCATTTCAATGTGTCAAAAGGGGTCACAGGGACTCCCTAGAGGTCCTAATGCGTGATAAGGCATACTAGGACCCCTAGGGAGTCATCATGACCCCTTTTGACACATTAGAATGCTCAAGTGTGTCTTAAGGGGTCACAATGACTCCCTAGGGGCCCTAGTACACTTTATCACGCATTAGGAACCCTAGGGAGTCAAAAGGACCCCTTATGACACACTTGAGCATTCCAATGTGTCAAAAGGGGTCACGGGGACTCCCTAGGTGTCCTAATGCATGATAAAGCATACTAGGACCCCTAGGGAATCATCATGAGCCCTTTTGACATATCATGACCCCTAGGGAGTCCCCATGACCCCTTATCATGCGTTAGGACCCCTAGGGAGTCTCTCTCTACCTCCAGTGAGCTATTCTTCAAAGCGTCCATTTTTGCATAGCTAGGGTTTACGATGCCTATAAAAGGCACATTGAATACAAAGATTTAGCTGACCACATTAGTACATATATAATATACGTTATATATATCATATGCCTCTTTCTTTATATATATTATATACATAAATATATGTAAAAGTTCAATTGTTTTCATTTGCTCCCACCATTTTTTCATGAGTCGGGGAATATCAGGTACCCGATATTTTTGGGTACCTAATTTTTGCCAGGCAATATTTGATGAAAATATTCCCTATCCCCATAGAGCAGACAATCACGGGATTTTATTCTTTTTTCACGCGTTGCAAAACAAAAAACATGATTTGGGGGCCATTGTTTGATTTTTGTCGACTTGTGGTTTCACCATGGGAAGCACCAGTCATCAAAAGGCTAAACGTAAGAGGAAGCTAAAAAATGATGAAATTCAGGCATATAGGGAAAAAGATAAGGAAAATCACTAAAGAAGGAGAGAAGGTATGTTAACCATTAATCAAGGTGACCCCGTAAATGTAGTTGTAAGTGAAGAGGATGCTCAATTTGAAAATGCACAGATGGAGATTGAAAATGTAGACTTTGGGAACGAAAATGTTGCACATGAACGACATGAATGTTATACATCTCCAAATTATATGCGAAATGAAGTCCCTTGTAATAAAGATAATCAATCTTCAAACTCGGGGCTTTCAAAAACACCTAAATGGTTAATTGAAATTGAGGAGAACATTATGAATAATTGGGAAGGAAAGAGGTCACATAGAACCGTTAGGTTGTGGGCTTCAAGACTTTATGATCAATTTTTTCAAAACAAGACATTGGTTGAGAAATGTCAATTTTTTGTGCAGTTGTTAAAGATGCAAAAGATGAGACCCGTGCTTGTGAAATTGAAGAATCGTGTGAACAAAAAAATGGAGAGAAATGCCATTGTTGTGAAAAATCTTTTCAATGCTCTCAATAACATTGGGAAGACTAGTAGAGAAAAAGACAAGAGAGTTGCTCAGAGGATTATTACAACCTCCTTAGTAAGTCATCAGTTGAGAAAGGCTCGTTTGATGAGACAAACTTGTGTTGACTTCAATATAGACCGTAAAACTTTGGGTAGAGCAGTTACAAGAAGAGAAAGACTTGATGATCTGCTTCAAATTGATACATGGGCTTATGGTGGGAGACTTCCATGTTTCAATAAGAAGCTAACAGACATTGTCAAGGATGAAATTCAACAATTTTGGGATGCTAACTCAAGAGTGTCACCAAATGTGAAGGATGTCTTGAAGTTGAGAGTTGGCAATTGAGACCAAACTCCACATCCTAAACATTATGTGGAGGTAAGTCAAACAATGTTGTATAAAAAATTTTGTGAGACACATCCAACATTGAAAATATCACAAAGGTCTTTTGAATCCGTGAAGCCATTTTATTGTGTACCCCTTAAGATTTGAAATACATGTTGTTGCAAATATCATGTTGAGTTTTCAATGCATCATGAATTATTATGGTCCATTCATTCTAAATTGCATACTAATGAAATGCTAGAGGATTGTGGTGCAAGTGGTCTTCCCAAATCATCAAGAGACTTGCTAGATCAATTTTTATGTCATAGAGATGATGGTTGTTTATTTTATTAAAAAAATTGCTTAAATGCCAAGTGCTCAGAATGTGGTGGCTTGTCCAAGTTTAGAACATGTTTTCATGAGGGTTTGGAACACAATTTTTGAAAGACACTCGTCCAAAAAAAGGTATATGAAATAGTGAAATATACATTGAAGAGTGGAGGTGAAGGCTCTAGATGTGAGTTAGTTGCAAAAGAATACAATGTTGCTGATTTTATCTCAGATTTCAAGAAAAATCTTTTTTACAAGTATGCAAGGCATAGTCACAGGTCTCAATGGTTGGATCAACAATTCAGGACATGTAAGGACACTTTCCCCATTGGAACTATTATATCCGTTGTAGACTTTGTCAAGAACTATACATTGCAGCCCCAAAATGAGACTCAAGCTCAATATTACAATTCGATTCAGGTTGCTATTTTTGTACACATCACATATAGACATTCCCCTGATAGCACAAAAGATGAGTGAAAGATAATCAAAGAGTACCATTTTTATATGAGCGACGACAGGTCTCATTCTCATGAGTTTGTTCAACATTATTTCCAGAACTATTTTGACTTCTTGCAGGAAAATGGTATTGCTATGGATAGGCATCTCATTTGGTCGGATAATTACACTGGTCAATTTAAGAATGCCATAATGTTTTATTGGTTGTGTAGAATGCATGTGGAGAGAGGTGTACCTCATATTTGGAGTTTTTTTGAGTCAGGGCATGGGAAAGGGGAGCATGACGGAGCAGGTGCGTGTGTCAAGAGAGCTCTAGTTAAGAAGCAATCGAGGATTTTAGGTGTTGTACTTCTTGATGCTTGTTCTATTGTTGATTGGTGTACTTTAGCATTGTCATAGGGGGGGAATCTTGATTCTACAGTGCGTAGATTCTTTTGGTTGGTTGAGGACGGAACTATAGGAGATAGATTGGATTGTCAAATAGTGAAAGACTCTTCAAAAATGCATTCATTCTAAACCTCCAATAGTAGTACATGGACCATTTGGACATGAGAGTTGGCTTGTTTTTGCCCCATGTGTTTTCAGTATGATTGGGATCATTGCGAGTCAAGTAAGTGGGTGGATACATGGGTTCCACAGTATCTGACTCCTTTATCTTTGACACTCTCTATAAGAAATGATGACATGGACACTTCAGTTGACTATGACCATCTTTTAGATCTTTTGAAGCTAGGAGATGTTTTTGCATTGGTTGCACCGTAGGTGAATGATGAGAGGTCAAATTATTGGTTAGCATGTTGTGTACAAGGTAAACAAAGGCTTGTACAACTGATGATAGATGGTGATGGGTTCACATATCCTACTGGTTCAGTTGTTGTTGCGGGAACATGGCTGTGAACATACATGATTAGAAAGAATAGAGTTCCCGCATTTGAAGACTATGAGAAGCACAAAACTATTCTTATGTATTCACACCTTGTTATAGCAACAAATGTCAAGTTGTCAAAGCATCAAGGAAGACCAAAGACAAAAGAACTTTGGACTATTACTACTGCTGATCATGAAGCACTATTGGAGACCCTGAAGCAAAGAGATGACCCTTCAGGAACACTTGACTAGGTAATAAGTTAACTTAGTGCATTATTTTCTAAGTTTGTTAAGCTTAATTTCAATACATTAATTTGACCTTTCTTAGATTGTATTTTGATTCAATAAACTTGGTTTTGTATGTGGAATGTAACTTGTGCAGGAGCACCTATGAAGATGCCTATGGTCACCATGGATCCAATTAGAGATAGAAGGAGAAAAGGATCCTTAATGGTTAATTGAGATCTTTTGAAGCCTATAATGGCAATTTGTAACAATCAATTTGATTTAAAAGCTAAATGTCCTAAAACCCTTCATAAGGACTTATGACCAAAATCATGTATGGGTGGCCAATAGTGCCAAGAAGAGATCTTACATGTCATATACTTATGTCATTTGAATGGTTTGAATTCTTACATGTTTGATTGTTGTTTGTAATGCTTTAAGGATATTATTTTTTATCAAATTTAACAAGCTTAATCATGATTAATTTCACAGTTCAAATTTCAAACATACCACTAACAGTCAGTTGAAAGTAGCTCATATCTCAGACCTTGTGAGAGGTATTGACAAACTATCAGGTGCTACGAGATCATGTTTTTGAGATCTACAATAACCTCTCTCAGTTTTGGGCAATTCGACTTCGTTTGTATTTGGCAAGGCAATCTCAGTCGATGCCAAAACTTGCAGTGAGGGTTAGTTGAAAGTGGCTCAGCAGCGTATCTTTCAAACCGTCTGACCTTGCATCAAACCATCTACTCCATCAGCTCTGGTTGGCCAGCTAAATGCCAGTGACAACCCCATTCTACCCACAGAGTCATGAAAATGCTCGTGACCACGCTCGACCCAAGTGACCCCAAGGTGCACTAAGTAGGATTGGGCAGTGATCTTCTGGGGCTCATATCTCAGACCTCGTGAGAGCTATCAACAAACTATTAGGTGCTATGGGATCATGTTTTCGAGGTCTACAATAACCTCTCTCAATTTTGGGCGATTCGACTTCATTTGCATTTGGCAAGGCAATCTCAGTTGATGCCAAAACTTGCAGTGAGGGTCAGTTGAAAGTGGCTTAGCAGCATATCTTTCAAACTGTCCGACCCTGCATTGAACCATCTACTCCATCAGCTCTAGTTGGCTGGGTAAATGCTAGTGACAACCCCATTCTACCCACAGAGTCACAGAAATGCTCGCGACCACGCTTGACCCAAGTGACCCCAAGGTGCACTAAGCATGATTGGGCAGCGATCTTCTAGGGCTCATATCTCAAACCTCGTGAGAGCTATTGAAAAACTATTAGGTGCTATGAGATCATGTTTTTGAGGTCTACAATAACCTCTCTCAGTTTTGGGCGATTCGACTTTGTTTGCATTTGGCAAGGTGATCTCAGTCGATGCCAAAACTTGCAATGAGGGTCAGTTGAAAGTGGCTCAGCAGCGTATCTTTCAAACCGTCCAACTTGGCATTGAACCATCTACTCCATCGGCTCCAGTTGGCCAGGTAAATGCCAGTGAAAACCCCATTCTACCCACAGAGTCATGAAAATACTCGCGACCACGCCCGACCCAAGTGACCCCAAGGTGCACTAAGCACGATTGGGAAGTGATCTTCTGGGGCTTGTATCTCATACCTCGTGAGAGCTATCAACAAACTATTAGGTGCTACGGGATCATGTTTTTGAGGTCTACAATAACCTCTCTCAGTTTTGGGTGATTCAACTTCATTTGCATTTGGCAAGGCGATCTCAGTCAATGCCAAAACTTGCAATGAGGGTCAGTTGAAAGTGGCTCAGCAATGTATCTTTCAAACCGTCTGACCTGGAATCGAACCCTCTACTCCATCAGCTCTAGTTGGCTGGGTAAATGCTAGTGACAACCCCATTCTACCCACAGAGTCATGAAAATTCTCGCGACCACGCTCGACCCAAGTGACCCCAAGGTGTACCAAGCACGATTGGGTAGAGATCTTATGGGGCTCGTATCTCAGACCTCGTGAGAGCTACTGACAAACTGTCAGGTGCTATGGGATCATGTTTTTGAGGTCTACAATAACCTCTCTCAATTTTGGGTGATTTGACTTCGTTTGCATTTGGCAAGGCGATCTCAGTCGATGCCAAAACTTGTAGTGAGGGTCAGTTGAAAGTGGCTCAGTATCGTATCTTCCAAACCATCTGACTTGGCATCGAACCATCTACTCCATCAGCTCTAGTTGGCTGGGTAAATTCTAGTGACAACCCCATTCTACCCACAGAGTCACGAAAATGCTCGCGACCACGCTCAACCCAAGTGACCCCAAGGTGCACTAAGCACGATTGGGCAATGATCTTTTTTGTTGTTGGATTCATAGAGGACTAGGACTATATCAGTGGGAAACTGAAGAGCAATTTTCAATACCAAGCTAATGATGCCTTCATGATGCATAATAATGCAGTTCTTTGTGTTAACATCATTCATGATTTAGAGATGTTGGCTTCAGGTTCACAGGGTGGGAAAATTGAGGAGGACATGCTCGCAATTGAATCCCAAAATACATATGTATGATGGCTTCGACAAAATATTTATTGGTGTCACTTGCATGAAGCGGTATGTTTGTGGAGAGCTAGAAATGACATGCTCTAGTTATAGCACCAAGCGTCCAATCAAAACACAGACACATTAACACTTGTGTTGCAATAAGATCCATATGGCACTATTCAGTAAATTAGTCCCTTCGCGTCTATCTCATGTTTATGAATAGATGTTTGTAAGCCTTTATTGCTTTCAGGTTAAAAGAATTATCATTTATAGTTTAGTTGATTCATTGTAAATCCTGCACAGGGAGTTGTACTTAGATAATTCAAAGGGTGCTTACGCTTCTCAATAGCGAAGTGACCCAACTATTGGTGTTGGTTGAGTCTTTTTGTTTGGGCTTTAAAGGTCATTTTGTAAGCGTTTCTTTCGAAGATAAATCTATTCACCAACAAGAAGTTAAACCTCAAACATAATAAGCTCCATGAACAGGGTATTCCAGAGTAAAGAAAAACAAATGTAACTTCAACAAGATATAATTTAAATCATAATGATAATCATAGTCAAGATATAACTTCACCATTCAATTCCACAAACATGAATAATAAATATGTATATACAAAAGATGACACAAATATAACATATAAATGAATATGTTCTATATATGTATCAAATGTATCAAAAGTATGTCCATATACAAATATGGCACATGCCATTTCAAAATGTCTACAAAATCAATGTTTTAAGGTGTACAATGTGGCATATATGCCATCTCAAAATGTGCCAAGTGTCATCTCTAAATGAGCACAAAACTAAAACTGCATCCTATGCTGTAGGGGGATCATCAAAATGTAGCCTCTTTGAAGAAGTGTTGGGCTCTGATTGATCCTACATAAAAAATGAGTTCAAACCAAAGTTAGATTGCTTACTTTATATGATTTGTACATATATATATATATATATATATATATATATATATATATATATATATATATATATATATATATATATATATATATATATATATATATATATATATATATATATATATATATATATATATATATATATATATATATATATATATATATATATATATATATATATATATATATATATATATATATATATATATATATATAATTCATAATTTTCAAACACTAATTTAATTAAAATTATAACTGAATACAAATAAATTTGTACCTGGTCTCTCGATCGCCTACCATGATCAAGTGTCCTAACATAAGTCCTGGGTAGCGAAGGGACCATGCCAACAATACCAACTCTGACCTATAAATATATATTTACAATAATGGGATTAGTAGACTGGTGCAACATAGAGTAATAAATCTACAAAATAGGATGATAGCATAATAAAATTACAAATTTATTGAACTAAAATTAAAACTTACATCTGGTGATCCCTCCTCTGAAATAGTGGGCTGGGTCAACAAAGAAATGAAAGATTCTTGTGGGACCTCCCTCATAGTCAGAGTAACCTATGAGAGTAAAAAGATTGTCAATTATATATCAATGTACTTCATCATAGCAACCCTAGTTACAAAATACAAATAAAAATATGTAAAAGTCTACGTACAATCGGGCTATCACTCCAAATCGAGATGCCTGTAACCCTACGCCACTGAACCGGTGTCGGGACATCATCAATAGCCACACCCTATACAATAAAGTGCAAGTAAAATATTTATTACTACACACAAGTGGCATACATATGCATGCATAATTAATCTTAAACAATTAACTACCTTTCCTTTGTCAACACCTGATGAAGGAACCCCCTCACACCCCCCACTAACGTTGGCTGTAGCCTACAAGAACACAATAAGATGACAATATATATTAGTAAATGTATGAAATTTATTGCTCTAATTGATAGAGATTTAAGCATGTACACCAAATGATATTAAAAAAAACTAATGGGTTCATAATTTATAATATACCGTATAGTCATCAAGGCCAAATGAAATGGCCAAAAGTGTGGACTCATCCACCTATCTCACCTCCTCCTGTGTCATCGACTGAACATAAATGGAAAAAATATATATACATAAGTGCATGCAATCATTAAAACTAATCTAAATAAATAAATTATTTATAAATTAAAGAAGTCATGTGACAAATTTATTTATAATGTTTACTCTTACCGTATCAACAGGAGTCAATGGCTCTACGTGCACCTCCTGAGCACTCTTATGAGATGTAGATGCTCCATGAGGTGTTGCAGCCTTTGCAGTAGCCTCTCCTGTATCTCCCTCATCAATATCATGAAACTGATATATATCAGAATCAGTAAGCGGTTCGAGGCACATATGCCTGCACATAATGCACGTATGGGGCTCACATACATGTGAACTCTGACGAGATGTCGATGCGCTAGCAGCATCCACAGGAGGCAACACTGACCTAGTCTGTGTGATCAACTGATCACTCAGTAAATGAATTGCCCTAATAGTCTATTTAGCAGCCTCTCTAATGATATCAGGATGCTGCACTGAAGGAGGGGGTGCAACATCAGTGGGGGGGACAAAGGTAGTGGCCTTTCAGCGCTGGGAAGATGGCCTAGTCTGAGGAGCTCCTCTGCCTATGCCCATGTTGGGCCTCATACTCCAATAATCAACATGTTGACCAAGAACAAACTCAGCATACAATTTTTTAAGGAAATAAAATGGGACCTCCAAATTTCTATGTGGTGGTTTATCAAAAACCATCCACCAGCGATCCTAAAAGTTTGTGCGCATTGCTTCATTTGTGCACCATTTTATTGATAATTTGGGCTTTTTGGGATCAACTAGTATTCCAGTTTTAGGATCGACAAAAAGGGCAGCTATATCTTCCTTAGTTATATTAAGGGCTGCAATCCCATCATGGTCAAGCCCGTCATCAAATTGGTCATGCATATCATCACGCCAATGAAGAGTAGCATTATGTTGCTACGTGAGTGTGTCAATATTTCCAACAATTGTATTTAGTGTGGTAAGCATGGGAGCTAATGTAGGTATATTTTGATACATGTTTTGGAAACCTCGTATTGTGTTCAAATTTTCTTCTATCAAATCTTGTAAAGATTTAGGGTTTAGATATGGGGGATTATTTTTAGGATTGTTATTTGGAGGGTTATTTTCTTCATTGTTGTCAGCCATGCCTGATTAAATAAAAAACAAATCTAAGTTTCAAATATTATTACAAATATAAATACAAAACCCTATTTAAAAAAAAAACACTACATTTACAATGAAAATGAAATAAATTAATAAAAATATACAATTAACTACTTACCAAATATGCTTGAAGTCGAATTTGACGTTTCGAATATCAGGTATCTGAAAATATATCGGGTATCAAAAAACCGCGGCTAGAAAATGATAAAATCGTGCTAGGAAATGAAGAATAGGGCTCGCAGGTGCGGGATATATGCCATAGTTATTGGGTACCCAATTAGGAATGTGCTTTGGTGGCAGGCTTACCCAGGTGTACTGACACCCAGGCCTACTAAAAAGTCAACAAGCACTTTCATGCACTTTTGGATGAGTGAAAAGTGAATATTTTTCACATCGCCACTTTTTGGCCCCTCATCTTCTTGCACATACCCATACATATATATACATATACATATATACACACACACATATATATATATATATATATATATATATATATATATACATATATACATATATATATATATATACACATACATACATATATATATATATACATACATATATACATATATATATACATACATACATATATACATATATACATATATATATATGTATACATATATATAGATATATACATATACATACATACATATATATATATATATATATATATATATACATATATATACATATATATATATATATATATATATATATATATACATATATATATATATACATATATATATATATACACATATACATATATATATATATATATATATATACATATATATATATATATACATATATATATATATATATATATATATATGTATATGTGTATATATATATATATGTATATATATATATATATATGTATATATATATATATATATATATGTATATATATATATATATATGTACATATACATATACATATACATATAGACACACACACACATATATATAAGAGCAAACAAAAGAAAGAAAAATTGAACAAAGAAGAAATTAACAAAAAAAGAGCAAAGAAAAAAGTCTAATAAAACAAAAGAAGGCATAAATAAGGGCAAATGGTGGAAATAAATGAATACCAGAGAACATAAAACTACTCCAAATGAATGAAAGAGAGTGCACATATACACGCATATATAGACATACGTGTGTGCATGTGAAAACAATTAGAAAAGAAAATAAAACCAAAGAGGATGATGAGTGTGTACGAGCATGCACACATGAACCGAGGAAATAAGATAATAAGTGAAAGGGGGGCATAAGCTTGAAAACAAAAGATGGGAAGGGGGAGGCAAGAAGTGCTACAAAATATTGGGGAGGGAAGGGGGTCGGGACTGGAGGGGGGGTTAACAAATGAAAGGCCAAGGAAGATCCCCAAGCAGGAAGGATGAAAGTGGAAACCGTGGGAGTGGGTGGGGGGAATGAGGGAAGGAGGAGCGCAAAAAAAGGACAAAATTGACAAGGCTAGGAAAGTGGGTCAAGATGAGGGAGGTTTTTGAGGGAAGATAAAAAAGGACACCAAGAAATGCTAAGGCTCCACTCATCATCTCGATTGAGGTTACATGGGTGGTTGTTGATTTCAATGGCTTCCTTGAGCTTCCTTTTAAAGAAGTTGTCATCCTTGAAAAGAACTTTAGTATCCTCTAAACAAATGTGATGTTTAGTGCAGGAAGAATGCTTGGCTAACGCAGATTTAAGAACACACTTGTGCTTGATATCAGCAGCATGCTTTTTGATTCTAGTGTTGAAGGGATGACCGGTTTCACCTATGTAGGGAGTACCACAATAACACGTGATCTTATAGACCCCTGACTCTGAAAATACATCTCTAGAGTCTTTGATAGGGGGGACACAATTCCTTATGGTGGACAAAGGATTGAAGGCAACCCGTATACCTTTTTTATCCAAAATATTTGAGATCTTGTGGGAGATACCAGCTACATAGGGAATGGAAATGAAGGGGGAAGCCTAGGGGGGAGAGGGAAGAGGATTGGAGGAGGAGAGGAAGAAGGATTTGGCCAAGTGGAAGGCTTTTGAGATTTGTTTGTCCGTAAAACCATTCCGCTTGAAAACTTGATAGAGATGTGTGAGCTCCTAGTCTAAATTATCATCATCACATATCCGATAGGCTCTTAAAAAAAGGGTTTTAAGGATGCCAACCTTTTCGCTAGGGTGATGGTGAGAGGAAGCGTGAAGATAAAGGTCTGTGTGAGTGGCTTTACGAAAAACCCGACGACCTAGGAAGCCATCTAGTTTTTTGAGGATTGAGACATCAAGGAAAGGTAAGTGGTTGTTGGACTCGATCTCCTTGGTGAAAGATATGCAAGGAACTAAATTGTTGAGGTGAGTAAGAAAATATTCCAACCTATCTAGACCATGTGGCCAATAGAGATTGGTTTCATCTATGTATTGCTTCCACCACTTGGGTTTAAGGGGGAAAGAATGTAGAGCGATTTCCTCAAACTCTTCCATATACAAGTTTGCAATCACAGGTGAAAGTGGGGAACCCATGGCCACACCTATTGGTACTCTAAAATTTGGATTGATTTCAGAGTCAAGTATCAAAGAATTTTCTTAAGCTAAAGTTTGTGCGCTTTAAATAACAGTTTAAAGACCTGAGTTCAAGAGCATATAGAAATGGACTTGATGAATTTCATGAGATATAGCTTGGGGAACAGGTTCAACACCTTTCATTTGACATATGCAGTGGGTTCCATCTCTTAATTTTTAAATTTGATATGTTTAGGAAGTAGCCATTTTGAGCTGTTCACCTAAAGCTCCATTTGTGCTTAAGTATTAAATTGATGTAGCAGGCCCTGTTTGCAGTTGAATATCTTGTGCCCAGAAATGTTTCATGACCCATTGCTTTGAGGGTGTTTAGTATGCATATCAAAGAACTTATGTTCCAATTTTCAAGTCATTTCAAATCCGTTTGTTTAGGTTTCGAACCCCTCAAAGTTGATAGTTTGTTGTTGTCATGCACTTGTGTAATTGTTTAGATTTCTGGAAGGGCCTATTTGACTAGTTATAACTTTTGAACCTGTGACCCAATTGAAAATTTTCATTTTACATCATATTACAGGGGTCAAATACTTCCTACGTTTCATTTTTCAAGCCATGATGAATCCGTTTGCCTAGTTTGCCAATCTGATTTCGTTTGCAGTTTCTAATATTTTAATGAGAATCAGTTGCACAGTTTAGTCGGAGGCCCTATTCGGGTGAGTGCATTAAGTTCCTTGTGATTGATCAAGATGTACCAATTGTTGCATCATGTTGTAGGCATGGGAATAAGTCATCTTGTGAATTTTCAGCCTCCCATGTGCCCATTTGACATGTTCGCTGAAGCCATTTAGATTGCAGATTGTTAAGTTTTTGCAACAGTGCATAGTTCAGTCTTCTGAGTGGCCTACTTTGAGGTCCTTCCATTTGCACCCGGATCGAGGTCAAACATAATTGAAGGATATTCCATGTTGTGGACCTAGGAGTGTACTTACCTCAGAATTTTCAAGCCTCTGCCAATCTGATTGATCACCTTGTTCGATCGATTCCAAATGCAATTTCTATGAATTTGATGGTTTTCAATTCAGGATGTTTTAAGTAGCCAACTGTGGAGATTAATAATTCATAATCGGTTGGTTTTTGGATGAATCTGAATGTAGACTTGTTTTCTATATATGAGAGAGAATCTTTGTCCAAGTTTTTAGACTGTGAGGTTTCTGTTTGATCAGATTGCAAGGCCAGTAAAAAGGTGTTCAATAATAAGAGAAAAGTGCAGATGGAATAATTCTATAAAATAATCATTTTCATAAATTCATATCTTTTGAACAGATAATTATCTCCAACTAAGGAATGTTTTGTTGCCATCTTTGTTGATAAGGTTCCTTCCAGATTCAATGGCTCGTCTCCAGTTCATCATTTGATATTTTTCATCCATCTCTTTCCATGGTGGTCGACAGTGATTTCAGTTTGTGATTTACTGGCATTTCTAAACGGGTGTTTTTTATTTTGAAAATATCCTGCCTCATTCATTATTTGGTGAATCCCTTTGACAGGATGATTATTTGCACTACAAGGTTCGTATCCGCCAGGTTTCAGCGTTCAGTGTTATGTTTTGATTGTTCTTCTAATGGTGCAACTAGAGATGTTTTGTTGAAAATTAACAACTGGCGAAGTATTCAAAATTGAACTTCTAAAAGGATTCTAGTTGATCTGATGTGATCCGGTTGCTAGTGCAAGTCTTTTTGAATAGTTGCAGGGCCGATTGTTTGTGTTCGAAAAATTTTTAGGCTGGACCCACTTGGGGTCTAGCCTGCCTCATCATTTGAGGAAAGCCTTGTCAGTACACCAGCATCCCATTTATTCTTTACGCTGCGACCATTTTATATGTCCATTGGATTTTGGTTGAACATTGAGTTTAGAATGGATCCACATACAAGGGAAAGCATTGTTTCAACTATGAGATCATTTGAATGGCTAAGTTAAGTTCACAAGATCATTGAAGACACCTTTCTATATGCATCTTTTTTATTGTATCAGGCAACTCATGACCAAATATGAAATTATGAAGCATCCAAATCTTGTGGCAAATAATTGAGACACTTTCTTCCAGGAAGAAAGTAAGCATGGATAACAATATATCTAACATGCTTGTTACTATTTTCAAAGAATGAAATCAATAGACTCCAACTACTCTCGTGTGATGTGTGCCCAAATCATTGCTTTCTAACTTAGAAGTGTGGTTTCAATGGCCTAAAGATATTGTTTGAAACTTTTGAGTATGGATCTAGATCTTGGTATCATTGGACATGATACAGTCTGTGAAGGTGGACAATGAAATCAAGACTTGATCTTAATCCATGATGTTCTTAAGTTTGGATAATGTCACTTGTCACTTGCAATACCAAATGATGGGATTTATAAAACATCTCCACATTGGATCATTTGGTAGCAATGCCTCAATGGACTGCATAAAGATCATTTCGAATCACCACGGGATATACCAATCTAGGTAAAGCATTTGCAAGGGAGAATGGTCTAATCCATGTAACGTGAGCAGATTTCTTGGGTCCATTTGTGAATTTGATGAAGGGGCACCTTTCTTATAGTTTGAAACCTGCAGGAGCTATTTTGCTGACCCCTCCGTGACATGTTTCACACCGGGCACATTGCAGAGTGCAATCACCAATGTAAATGTTTTTCCATATATAGAGTTCCAATTCTGAATCAAAAGATGAAATACACATATGTTTTGGTGTGCATGATTACAAGCACCAACGGTGAAGTGATGCTATATGCACCTTTGCTGTATTGGACCCACGCACTAGAGGGAGAAAAAAAAGCATGCGTGGGTTTCTCCTATGCTTGCGTAGGCTTTATTAAAGCTTCCTGCAGGCCCCAATAAAAGTTGAATATATGCGGAGTTTGATGTGCGGCTTCACTCATGTTTGCAGAGTTTTGTGTGTATGTTTTTTCTTTCAACAGGAACGTTATGTTTTGAAGGGTGTTGTGTCTCAGTCAAAGGTCACATGAATGTCCTCAGGCTTGTACACGTGAGTTCCTTATCAAGTAGTTTTGAACCCATATGCATCGAACATGAAATGAGTGCTTGTTGAAGGGCGCGTGAAGTCTCTACTTGGTTACTATGGGCAACACAAGTGAAAAATGGGAGGAGTTGCATTCATGTAGGGGGCTAGGTTGGGCACATTGAATGTGCAAGAAGAGTTGCGTAAGTTTCCTAGGTAGGCTTACGTAAGGATTCAAACAAACCGCATGCCCCTAAATTTGATGATGTATTTATGGGTCAGAGCAAAGGTTGAGATAGATGGGAGCACTGCAAGTCGGAATGGATGGATTTGGGATGCTGTGTGTGCCATTCAAAGGAGGTTATGCATTGGGGGAAATATCCCAAATCTATCTCGCATAGTATATTTGAACTTTTTAAAAGTAATAGAGCCAAAGGTAAGAGTAAAGAAAGGAAGACAGGGGATGGGCCAGTTATGTTCGTGTGGGCCCAGTTGAGCGCCTGTCATAAAAAAGTATATTTTGAATGAGAAAACTATTATAAAGTAGTGAGCTATTATCCCACATTGCCCCTGCAGAATGAAAATGAGAGGTTTATAAGAAAAAACATACTATATCATAGTGTCTTAAGCGGATGCCCATGCCCAGTTGGTGGGCTCTCTCATGCGCATGTAAACTAAGGTATTGAGCTGGCAATTACAATGATGGTGGGCCCACATGATAGGTAAGTATATTTTGATGGAAAATATAGGTGTCAGCTCTGATGCATTGGGATGCATGCTGAGCATCCAACGGACGTCGCTAAAGTGCTAAGATAATGTTGCAAGGAAAACAACATAGTAGATTTATGAGATGGTGACACCTATCAATCTAGTGACGTGGCATATTGGTACAAGCAAAACACTCAGGTGGATCTACAAGTGAATAAAAATGTAACACTTGGCAGTCAATGATGACAGGGCAATGACAAAGCAGGATCGAGCAGATGGTTGACCACCTTCAGATTCGTGCTAGTCTAGTGGTCATCGTTGATCTGCTAAAATAAAGATGCTCACTTGTTAACTTGGAAAAATGGTGACAGTGTGACAAGTGTCCCGATGTGAGCTGTCGGGTAGATGCACGGTTAGCAGTATAGGCCAACCAGAGAATGACAAGTGGCAGAGGGTGTGCTGATAGGTGTGACATGGCAGATGATGTGGACCAGTGAATGAATAGGGTGTTGCCATGTGGCATGTGGGCCCGTTTCAAATTTCAAATGTCTACAGAAATATTAAATTCAAAATTGTAAAGTTGAACTATATCATAAATTCAAAAATTTAATTAAAACAGGCTGCTCACGGAAAATGATGCCCAGGGCTTAATTTTTACCCAAATATGGACATACTATATATTTTCAAAATCGGCTCAAAACGAGGAACGCGATGGCAATGTTTATTTTCAGTTTTGACAAAGTTGGTTAGAGCAGTAACAAACTATGTAATTTGAGGTCAATTTTGAGTAAGGATCAAATATTTTGTAAGATATGTTCTGGAATGTAATTGAAATCAGATTTGTTTGAGATATTTTTGAGAGTCATAGGGTTGACTGTGTTGCCCTAAATGATATTTTCTTATTGCATCCTTATTCTTATAAAAGGATTTTTGTGATCATTTAGAAGGGGCTGGCTGGAAATTCTTGACACAAGAAGCTAAAAAGCTAAGTGTGTATCCTCAATCCAAATTGTAACATGTTTTGCTAGTTGTATCAATACTAGGGAAAAACCTTTTGTATCCTTTTCATATTGTCTAGGTGTTATATTCTGGAATAGTTTGTAATACAAGAACTTGAGTTCTCATACTTAATACAGTTTTCAATTTTTAGATCTCTCCTTTTGTTGTGTTTCTTGGGTTTTGAGTTTTCTGACTCTTTGCACAGGGTTTACTTGTGTATATGTTTTATCTCTCAGTCTTGATCTAGGATCAGGTTAAATGTCTCTGAATGAGGCATAGATTCATTTGGTTCAATCAGGAAGGATGTCTGTAAGTAGTGTATGAATCTAGTTTATTGTGTTTATGGCTTGGAATCTATGTTCTTGTATTTTGTGTCTATTTCAGATCTATTACCCAATGGATAAGGCACTGATTAGAAATTAGTATCTCCGGTACCAGTGCATCTTTGGCATGGTTGTTTACATTCTACAAGAAATTAAATTCAAATCCTTTCTATCTTTTCAGTTTTATGATTGTGGGTATCAGTTGTTCTACCTAGTGATGGAGAGTCAATGAATAATAGGTTGTTATTTAGTACTTTCTCATTGTCATCTATTGTAAGATCTAGTATTAGGTAAAGAACATAGTTATATCTATTGGATCAGGTGTACCCACCTTGCTTTTGTAGAGCCAGAATTGAAGAGGGCAGTCTTGTCCCTATAGTTGGTCCAGTTGCTTATAGATTTCCCACATTTGGAATTAACCTCTCCTTAACATTAGTCATAAGCATATTGGTATCTCATGGAGTGTAAAATTCTATCTAGGAACCAACAAAATGGTGACTCTGCTGGGGAATAGAGATTATAATCATGAGTAAATAGTGTAGCTTCCAAGTTGAGTGGACTCCTGACCTACTTATTTCAATCAAGTGATATCTCTAATGTTATAAATTAGTTTTAAATAACGTGGGTACGAGTAGAGCTTTGACTCTTGGCCGAATTCTTTTTATCCAGTGGTTTCCATTGAAGTGCAAAGTGTCAGTTTGAAAAGTTTTAAAATCATCTTACCAAGTTGTGAGTGGTGACTCTAAGATCCTGTGTTTGATCAGTGCAAGGTTTAGAATAAAGATGTGATATATTCAGCTCTGATAAATAGTATTTGAAATTTTGGTGAAGTTTTGTGTTGACTGGAAGAAGTATACAGAGATAGATAAAGTAATATCGCTCTTTAAGGAGGTGGCGGCTCTATAAGGAAAGAGCCCGATGGAGCTATGAAGTGAGCTTTGAAACTTGCGATCGTTTCCAGCCAAAGAAAGAATTGCAGCATTAGAACTTACCAGGTATTTCTCATTAGATGTTTTGTATTTGTATAATCCTGTTCGGTGAAAAAGTCACCACATAAAAGGATTTTAGAATTAAGGGTATGCATATTTCTCCGGATTTGTAAATAAAATCTGGGTTGTATCATTGGAGGAATGTGCATGATTTATAATCCTTACGGCTGCATAAGTTGTTTATAATAAAATTTGAAAACCTCATTAAGAGAGAGTGTGTAGTCCATAATGGATTCAAGTAGAAGTATTTTTGGACAAAGGTATGTGCCATTATGTTTCGATGGCATACATGGTTTCCCAAATGATATTCCTACCAAGATTAGGAAGCATTTAAAAGTGTTTAAGGGGAAACAATCAGATTTAGCATGTGATCATCTGCAAGAGTTCACTGATTTGATGGGAGACTTCAAGATTTTCCATGAGGATGTCATCATGAAATTGCTAGTCCAGACATTGAAGGATGATGCTAGGGTCTGGTTTTATTTACTACTAGCAAATTCCATTTCATTGTGGGAAGACTTCAATTCAGTTTTCATGGAACAATTCACTGAGAGAATTGATGTGAGCATCTTGCTAAATAAACTAATGGAGATTCAAATTGAAGAAGATGAGTTAGTCCCACCATTCAACATCAGATTTGTCAAGGCCTTGCATGATATCCCGAAAGACTATAGACCCAATGACCATGTTTTTTTAGTGATTTATTTGGGTGCATTCGGTAAAAAGATGAGCTTCCTACTAAGGAATAAAGAGCCAAATAATCTACATCAAGCTTTTACGATAGTGATGGACATTGAAAATAATTTGAGATATAAAATGGCCAAAGGGTTTTTATCTACTGGAGTTCATTGTCATAATGTTCAAATTGAAGAAGAAAGGTGTGAATCAACAAATGAACATCAATGTCAAAATGTCTCCATCTCTGCCGATCTTACTGATCATGTTTCTAGTTATGCTTCTGAATAGAATATGAATGAAGAAAATTTGCAGCAAACAATGACTATCCCTGATATAGGAGTTAACATTGTTAGTGGAGAATCACATTATTTTCTTGATATAGAGATAGATATTTACAAGGGTTATATACCAAGTGGATTTCAAATTAGTTCTTCTAGTTGTGAGGCTACAAAAACTTGTTGTTGGCAGTCAAGTAATGAAAATGAAAGGTGGGAAGATCTTTCATCAGATGATGATAAAGCCCCAAGTGGTGAAATGCTATTAGATTTCAGTAATGTTGGTAGTGAAGAAGAGGATTCAAGGAGTCAAAGTGATCCTGATCTTCTTGAAGACAAGGCAATGGTCTATGGACAGCCTTGTGAAGAAAATGAACATTTATCATGTGCTGAAAAGGAATGTGAAAAAGGTTGATATGACTAGAACAATACTGAATTCTTTTGTTTCAAATCATTGTGATGATAAAAATTATTTTTCAATTTGTATGTTTTCAGCTTTTGATTTACCATTTGAGATTGTTGATTCGAAGATAGATGAAGGCTTCTATCAGCCCAAATATAAAATCATGGTAGCTCAGTTTGCCTTTCAATCAGAAATAGAAGTCAATTGGTTTGATGTAGGTACTGAAGATTTTGATATTGTTAATAATATGGAATTAGTATCTTGTCAGGAAAAGGTTAATAATGCTTTGCCTTACAACAGTGAACTGTGTCAAGGGGACATGTGCGGTGGGCTGCCTATTGATTTGTTTGAATCACAATTTGAGATATTCAATGAAAAGTTGAATGACATTTCAATTTCCATATCAGATTGTTCGATTCAACCAGAGCTATGTTCTTTTATCCAAAAATTGGATGTAAAGAGTGCTGATGTTCTACTATTTGAGGAAGTTGAGACAATTCAGCAAGGACATATTAGTTACCAATCAGAAAATGAATCTTTCAATTTTATGATTCAGTATGATGATGTTTCCCAGAATGGATTCAATTTGAAGTCACAAGTTATATTTCAAAATGATCTTCTCGAAGACTTGTATGATATGCACACGGTTGAATTCCAAGGGTTCTCTTTTAATGTTCAAACATTTACTCAAGATGCTGATTGCTTTCCATTTATAGAAATGAAAAATCAAGACAGCATGTTTAACAGTTCCAAATTTTACATTGGTTGTGATTTTATGCCGGATATAGAAACATGTTCTTCGAGTGATCAAAAATCAGATTATGAAGATATAACAGTATGGTGTCCTTGTGAGCAGCCTTGTGCAAATAAAGGTTATGATGTTAATAGTGAGTTCAATGGATATCAAGATTATGAAGAAGAATCTACAGTTGATAGTGTTTTTGATAAGTTTGTAGACCTCTCCTTTTATCAACATAAGACAACAAATTTATTATCCCAGTATAAGAGACATTTGTGCAAACAACAAAGGGATAATTATGATGCAGATGAAAGTTCCTGTAGTGATTACTTTGTATATAATGACATGATCCTAGAGTTTGCAGCCCTTGTTCTAAACAAGAAGGAAACTTGCAACATCAATCAAGAAACTAAAGGGAATGAAAATGAAATCCATTGCACACTAAGTAGTGAGCAGATCTCTGACCTCTTAGAAGTTGATTTTCAGAGGTATGCTCTTTCATTTGACTTTGCACTTTCATGGCCAAAAGATATGTGTTTTAATAATGATGATGTTAGTAGGGGTGTGAAGTATGGTACATATAATATCCATTCTTTTCCCATGACTGGATTGAATACTTTGCAAGAACACAATACATATGAGTGTGAGGAATGTAAGAATCTTATGTATGATGACTATGAGAATTTATATGATGGTATGAATTTAGATTTTGATGAGCTTAGTGTTAGAGATTATTGTGCAAATCAGAGTACTGAGGAAAGTAATGAATCTAATTGTGACTTCTCAGCCCTACAAGTTTTAGAAGAAATATTGTTTGATCATTCAAATTTATGTGTGCAAGACATGGTTAAGAGTTGTGAGAAAAGTCTTGGTTTCCAATCATTTTATGAGGAGATGCTTCCCCTCAGTTTGCAAACCAATCTTGTGACTAGCCATATTGTTTCTTCACAAGCTAATGAACCAACTCATTCAATCACTAAAACATCTTATAAAAATAATTCTGAAGATCTAATTCATTCTCAGCCAAGCGAGTCCCTAGTAATGCATATGGATCAGTACATTTTATCTTTTGATGCATTATTAGATGAGTGTTATGTTTCCAGTCCTCATGAAGAGGTAAATGATTTTCCATATTTCTTAGAATATGAGAATGATAGTGATGGTGACTGGAAGAACGTGGGCTATAACAAAAACATAATTATTTTTCAGCTCAAAAATGTCCACATATGTAGGCAGCAAAATAGTCATGATATTTTCAAATGGCTAGTCTCATATATGGATCAGAATCATATTTATGACAGAGGTAAGAAGTGGTTCCAGTTTTGAGGCTTTGCACCTTTGCAAGTGATGTATATTTTGTATAGTTTCTTTCTTTCAGTTGTGTGGTGTGTTTCTTTCAGCAAGGTTCCCAATTTTTTGAGAAAAAGCAAGAAGTCAGTGTCCATTTTAAAGTGGTCTATTGTACCAAAGATTCCTGAATTCTCTGCATGCCCACAAGGGGCACGCGTCCTTGATTAGAGCCACTATTGGTACTCTAAAATTTGGATTGATTTCAGAGTCAAGTATCAGAGAATTTTCTTAAGCCAAAGTTTGTGTGCTTTAAAGAACAGTTTAAAGACCTGAGTTCAAGAGCATATAGAAATGGACCTGATGAATTTCATGAGATACAGCTTGGGGAATGGGTTCAACACCTTTCATTTGACATATGCAGTGGGTTCTAGCTCTTAAGTTTTAAATCTGATATGTTTAGGAAGTAGCCATTTTGAGCTGTTCACCTAAAGCTCCATTTGTGCTCAAGTGTCAAATTGATGTAGCAGGCTCTGTTTGTAGTTGAATATCTTGTGCCCAGAAATGTTTAATGACCTGCCACTTTGAGGGTGTTTAGTATGCATATCAAAGAACTTATGTTCCAATTTTCAAGTCATTTCAAATCTATTTGATTAGGTTTCGAACCCCTCAAAGTTGATAATTTGTTGTTGTCATGCACTTGTGTAATTGTTCAGATTTCTGGAAGGGCCTGTTTGACTAGTTATAACTTTTGACCCTGTGACCCAATTGAGAATTCTCCTTTTGCATCATATTCTAGGGGTCAAATAATTCCTATGTTTCAATTTTTAGGCCATGATGAATCCGTTTGCCTAGTTTGCCAATCTGATTTTGTTTGTAGTTTCTAATATTTTAATGAGAATCAGTTGCACAGTTTAGTCGGAGGCCCTATTCAGGTGAGTGCATTAAGTGCCTTTTGATTTATCAAGATGTACCGATTGTTGCATCATGTTGTAGGCATGGGAATAAGTCATCTTGTGAATTTTCAACCTCCCTTGTGCCTGTTTGACATGTTCACTGAAGCCATTCAGATTGCAGATTGTTAAGTTTCTGCAACAGTGCATAGTTCAGTCTTCTGAGTGACCTAGTTTGAGGTCCTGCCATTTGCACCTGGATCGAGGTCAAACATAATTGAAGGATATCCCATGTTTTGGACCCAGAAGTGTACTTTCCTCAGAATTTTCAAGCCTCTGCCAATCCGATTGATCACCTTGTTCGATCGATTCCAAATGCAATTTCTATGAATTTGATGGTTTTCGGTTCAGGATGTTTTAAGTAGCCAATTGTGGAGATTAATAATTGATAATCAGTTGATTGTTGGATGAATCTGAATGTAGAATTTTTTTCTATATATGAGAGAGAATCTTTGTCAAAGTTTTGAGATTGTGAGGTTTCTGTTTGATCAGATTGCAAGGCCAGTAAAAAGGTGTTCAATAATAAGAAAAAAGTGTGGATGGAATAATTCTATAAAATAACCATTTTCATAAATTCATAGCTTTTGAACAGATAATCATCTCCAACTGAGGAATGTTTTTTTGTGATCTTTGTTGATAAGGTTCCTTCCAAATTCAATGGCTTGTCTCCAGTTCACCGTTTGATATTTTTCATCCATCTATTTCTAGGGTGGTCAATAGTGATTTCAGTTTGTGATTTACTGGCATTTTTGAACGGGTGTTTTTGATTTTTAAAATATCTTGCCTCATTCATTGTTTGGCGAATCCCTTTGACAGGATGATTATTTGCACTACAAGGTTCGTATCCGCTAGGTTTCGGTGTTCAGTGTTATGTTTTGATTGGTCTTCTAATGGCGCAACTGGAGATGTTTTGTTGAAAATTAACGACTAGCGAATTATTCAAAATTGAAGTTCTAAAAGGATTCTGGTTGATCTGATGCGATCTGGTTGCTAGCGCAAGTCTTTTTGAATAGTTTCAGGGCTGGTTGTTTGTGTTCAAAAATTTTTTAGGTCGGACTTGCTTAGGGTCCAGCCTACCTCATCATTTGAGGAAAGCCTTGTGAGTACACTAGCATGCCATTTATTCTTTACGCTGTGACCATTTTATATGTACATTGGATTTTGGTCGAACATTGAGTTCAGAATGGATCCACATACAAGGGAAAGCATTGTTTCAACTATGAGATCATTTGAATGGCTAAGTTAAGTTCACAAGATCATTGAAGACACCTTTCTATATGCATCTTTTTTATCGTATCAGGAAACTCATGACCGAATATGAAATTATGAAGAATCCAAATCTTGTGGCAAAGAATTGAGACACTTTCTTCCAGGAAGAAAGTAAGCATGGATAACAATATATCTGACATGCTTGTTACTATTTTCAAAGAATGAAATTAATAGACTCCAACTACTCTCGTGTGATGTGTGCTCAAATCATTGTTTTCTAACTTAGAAGTGTGGTTTCAACGACCTAAAGATATTGTATGAAACTTTTGAGTATGGATCTAGATCTTGGTATTATTGGACATGATACATTCTATGAAGGTGGATAGCAAAATCAAGACTTGATCTTAATCCATGATGTTCTTAAGTTTGGACAATGTCGCTTGTCACTTTCAATATCAAATGATAGGATTTATAAAACATCTCCACATTGGATCATTTGATAGCAATGCCTCAATGGATTGCATAAAGATCATTCTGAATCACCATGGGATATACCAATCTAGGTAAAGCATTTGCAAGGTAGAATGGTCTAATCCATGTAACGTGAGAAGATTTCTTGGGTCCATTCATGAATTTGATGAAGGGGCTCCTTTCTTATAGTTTGAAACCTCCAGGAGCTGTTTTGCTGACCCCTCCATGACATGTTTCACACCGGGCACATTCCAGAGTGCAATCACCAATGTAAATGTTTTTCCATATATATAGAGTTCCAATTTTGAATCAAAAGATGAAATACACATGTTTTGGTGTGTATGGTTACAAGTGCCAAAGGTGAAGTGATGCTATATGCACCTTTGCTGTATTGGACCCACACACTAGAGGGAGAAAAAAAAGCATGTGTGGGTTTCTCCTACGCTTGCGTAGGCTTTATTAAAGCTTCCTGCAGTCCCCAATAAAGGTTGAATGTATGTAGAGTTTGATGTGCAGCTTCACTCATGTTTGCAGAGTTTTGTGCATATGTTTTTTCTTTCAATAGGCATGTTATGTTTTGAAGGGTGTTGTGTCTGAGTCAAAGGTCACATGAATGTACCTAGGCTTGTACACATGAGTTCCTTATCAAGTAGTTTTGAACCCATATGCATCAAACATGAAATGAGTGCTTGTTGAAGGGCACGTGAGGTCTCTACTTGGTTACTATGGGCAACACAAGTGAAAAATTGGAGGAGCTGCATTCATGTAGGTGGTCAGCTTGGGCACATTGAATGTGCAAGAAGAGTTGCATAAGTTTCCTATGTAGGCTTACGTAAGGCTTCAAACAAACCCCATGCCCCTAAATTTGATGATGTATTTATGGATCAGAGCAAAGGTTGAGATAGATGGGAGTGCTGCAAGTCAGAATGGTTGGATTTGGGATGTTGTGTGCCCCATTCAAAGGAGGTTATGCATTGGGGGAAATATCCCACATCTGTCTTGCATAGTATATTTGAACTTTTTAAAAGAAACAGAGCCAAAGGTAAGAGTAAAGAAAGGAAGATAGGGGGTGGGCCACTTAAGTTCGTGTGGGCCCAGTTGAGCACCTATCATAAAAAAGTATAATTTGAATGAGAAAATTATTATAAAGCAGTGAGATATTATCCCACATTGCCCCTTTTGAACGAAAATGAGAGGTTTATAAGAAAAAACATACCATATCTAGTGTCTTAAGCGGATGCCCATGCCAAGTTGGTGGGCTCTCTCATGTGCATGTAAACCGAGGTATTGAGCTGGCAATTACGAGGATGGCGGGCCCACCTAATAGGTATGTATATTTTGATAGAAAATATAGGTGTCAGCTCTGATGCATTGGTATGCATGCCCAACATCCAACAGACATTGCTAAAGCGCTAAGATGGAGTTGTAAGGAAAATAACATAGCGGATTAATGACATGGCGAGACCTGTCAATCTGGTGATGTGGCAGATTGGTACAAGAAGAACACCCAGGTGGATCTGCGAGTGAATAAAAATGTGATACTTGGCAGTAAATGATGACAAGGCAATGATGAAGTAGGATGGAGCAGATGGTCGACCACCTTGGGATTTGTGCCAGTCCAATGGTCGTCATTGATCTGCTAAAATAAAGATGCTCTCTCATTAACTTGGTGAAATGGTGATAGTGTGACACGTGCCTCGAGGTGAGCTGTTAGGTAGATGCACGGTCAGTGGTACAAGCCAACCAGAGAATGACAAGTGGCAGAGGGTGTGCTGACAAGTGTGACATGGTAGATGAGGTGGATCAGCAAACAAATAGGGCATTGCCACATGGCATGTGGGCCCATTTCAAATTTCAAATGTCTGTAGAAATATTAAATTCAAAATTGTAAAGTTGAACTATATCATAAATTCAAAAATTTAATTAAAATAGGCTACTCACAGAAAATGATGCCTAGGGCTTAATTTTTACCCAAATATGGACATATTATATGTTTTCAGAATCGACTCAAAATGAGGAATGTGATGACGATGTTTATTTTCAGTTTTGACAAAGTTGGTCAGAGCAGTAATAGACTGTGTAATCTGAGGTTAATTTGAGTATGGATCAGATATTTTGTAAGATATGTTCTGGAATGTAATTGAAATCAAATTTGTTTGAGATATTTTTTAGAGTCATAGGGTTGACTGTGTTACCCTAAAAATTCCCTAAATGATATTTTCTTGTTGCATCCTTATTCTTATAAAAGGATTTTTGTGATCATTTAGAAGGGGCTGGCTGGAAATTCTTGACACAAGAAGCTAAAAAGCTAATTGTGTATCCTCAGTCTAGATTGTAACATGTTTTGCTAGTTGTATCAATACTAGGGAAAAACCTTCTGTATCCTTTACATATTGTCTAGCTGTTGTATTTTGGAATAGTTTGTAATACAGGAACTTGAGTTCTCATACTTAATACAATTTTCAATTTTCAGATCTCTCCTTCTATTGTGTTTCTTGGGTTTTGAGTTTTCTGACTCTTTGCACAGGGTTTACTTGTGTATATGTTTTATCTCTCAGTCTTGATCTAGGATCAGGTTAAATGTCTTTGAATGAAGCATAGATTCATTTGGTTTAATCAGGAAGGATGTTTGTAAGCAGTGTATGAATCTGGTTTATTATGTTTATGGCTTGGAATCTATGTTCTTGTATTCTGTGTCTATTTCAGATATATTGCCCAATGGATAAGGCACTGATCAAAAATTAGTATCTCTTGTACTGGTGTATCTTTGGCATGGTTGTTTACATTCTACAAAAAATTAAATTCAAATCCTTTCTATCTCTTCAGTTTTATGATTGTGGGTATCAGTTGCTCTACCTAGTGATGGAGAGTCAATGAATAATAGGTTGTTATTTAGTACTTTCTCATTGTCATCTATTGTAAGATCTAGTATTAGGTAAAGAACATAGTTATATCTATTGGATCAGTTGTACCCACCTTGGTTTTGCAGAGCCAGAAGTGAAGAGGGCAGTCTTGTCCCTATAGTTGGTCTAGTTGCTTATAGATTTCCCATATTTGGAATTAACCTCTCCTTAACATTAGTCATAAGCATATTGGTATCTCATGGAGTGTAAAATCCTATCCAGGAACCAACAACACCACCAACTTATTCATAAATGACACCAAGGAAGGAAAAGAAAGTGGATCGCAAGCATAACTCCACCAAAGAGGTAACCTCATAACTAACATTTCGCTTGACAATCTCTATGGACTCAAGAATGGGGACCTTGGGAAAGTGGGAGACAATGTCAAAGATGACTAAGATGTCATTACTGTCACATTTGGAGTCCTTAATAAATTGGACAAAATGGTTAGATTCTTTGACATAGGAGTTAGAATTATTGAGAAGAGGGGATAATAATTTGGCGAGGAAGGTGACCAAATTGTAAGTTGGGGAACCAATTGTATCCACAATGGGCCTCAACGGGATGTTGGCTTTGTGGATTTTTGGGACCTCATAAATACGGGGGGTGAACTTCTTAATGGACAGAAGATGCTTCTTAGTAGCATCATCAATGGAGGAACCTGAAATAGAAGCTTTGACCTTTTTTATGATTTTGGTGCAAGGGTTATGGGAAATGACGTTATAGCTATTGGTATCCAAGAGAAGGTCAAGCATCTTAGTGATATAGTTAGACTTGTTCATAATTACTATGGCATTACCCTTATCCACCTTAGAGATGATGAGATCATGATTGCAAACTAGATTTTTAAAGGCTCTGATCTTGGCTTTAGAGATGTTACACTTAGGAGGCTTCGCACTCCTAAGAGCCACAATGCAATCTTGACTAACTTCCTCAGAAATAGCGGAGGGGAGAGTATGAACAATGTTCTCAATATCTACCAAAAAATTGATGTGAGGAATGGTACATGGGGATAAGGAGAAATTGAGGCCACGTTTGAGAAAGTTGAAAGTGAGGGGGTCCACGATGGCATGAGATAGGTTAACCACTAATTTGGACTCCCAATTTTTAATAGGACAAGCCTCATTCAAGGGAGGAGGAACACGGGATCATGGCTCGGTTGGCCAAGAGAAAGGAAGAACTGAAAGCAATGGTTTGTTTGAGGATCAAGAAAGAGGAGGGGAGGAGGTTGGCTGGTGAAAGGAGAGGAGAAGATTATCTGGCAAGGGAATTGGAGTGATAGTCAACATATAACCACATGTACAATCATGACAATGGATAGTAGAGGGAGGGCTCAATGAGCACATTGTGTGCTACAGTAGGGAATAGAAGGTGGCTGGAAAGTAAGATCAAGACCATTAATGCAAATATCAAAGTACGAGAGATATTGGTGAGAGGAGAATGCACATGGAGAAGTGAGGTTACCTTTGTGAATCGACCATTGCAAGCTTGTTGCAGGCCAGAGGCTGTTGGAGCAAACTAGAGGAGGTGACCCATCACCATTTGTAGATCCAAATGCATATTCATTAGAATGCATGAGTAGTGGATGTGAGGTGGTTCACATGCATGGGGTTCTGTGTGAGGGGGTGTACTCAGTTTGTGGCAAGCACGAGGCTGGTAAATGTTGAATGGTGATAGAGCTGGAGACTGAGATAGAGCACGGGTAGTGAGGTGAGAGAGGTTGAATAGAACATGAGTTGCACATGTCAGGTGAGGTGTATGGAACCATGGCATGATCTATTCTCAAATGGAGAAGGAGAGGTTGCATAGTTTGATGTGGAGGAGGGTGAAGAGGTGTTGAGCGGGGGGCGATGAGGATAGGAAGGGTTGATCCCTCACTCCCAGAGATAGTGGTATAGCTGGTATGAGGTGGTAGTAAACAAGATCCCAGCTGTCTATGAAACAAAGTTCCAAATTTCATCTTATGTCTCTTCACACACTCATCTTTCCAGCCTGTAGCTTTGGCATAGGAAGTTATATCCAAACATATCCACAGATTTGGCCAAAGGGAGGCAGCAAGCTCCAGGTGAAGTGGCAAGAGTCTCACATTCAACAAATTGATCGATCTCCTCATGGATTTGATGACTCCTCTAAGGAGAGATAGAGAAACATGAACAAAAATGTGCTTGGTGTGGACATTCCAGAGGTGGTGGGTGATCTTGACGAAAGAGGGGACAAGCTTATAGTCATGACATCTTTTAAGGAATGCTAGATCTAAAATCTTCTTTGCAAGCTTAGTCCTTAGACTCTCCAAAAGATTGGATTTAAATGATAATTCCCTCCCATGAAGGGTGTCAATCAAATCTATTAGATTTCCACAATCCATACGTATGCTAAAATAGTTTCTAGATTCGATTGTGTAGAGTTTTTTCCATCAACATTTTGGATCATACTACATGATCCATCATCAAGATGCAAGAGAGCAAGAGGAACAAAAGATGGGATATTACAGATCTAGCAAGATATAAAAGGAAGAGGAGGGAGAAGGGAAGAGGGCGAGAGAGAAGAGAGGTACACACACACACACACACACACACACACACATATAAGAGCAAACAAAAGAAAGAAAAATTGAACAAAGAAGAAATTAACAAAAAAAGAGCAAAGCAAAAAAGTCTAATAAAACAAAAGAAGGTGCAAATAAGGGAAAATGATGGAAATAAATGAATACCAAAGAACATAAAACTACTCCAAAGGACTGAAAGAGAGTGTACATATACACTCATATATAGACATATGTGTGTACATGTGAAAACAATTAGAAAATAAAATAAAACCAAAGAGGATGATGAGTGTGTACGAGCATGCACACACGAACTGAGGAAAGAAACTAATAAGTGAAAGGGGGGAATAAGCCTGAAAACAAAAGAGGGGAAGGGGGAGGCAAGAAGCATTACACAATATTGGGGAGGGGAAGGGGGTTGGGATTGGAGGGGGGGTTAAAAAATGAAAGGTCAAGGAAGATCCCCAAGCGGGAAGGACGAAAGGGGAAACCGGGGGAGAGGGTGGGGGGAATGGGGGAAGGAGGAGTGCAACGAGAGGACAAAACTAACAAGGCTAGGAAAGGGGGTCAAGGTGAGGGAGGTTTTTGAGGGAAGATAACAAAGGATGCCAAGAAATGCTAAGGCTCCACCCATCATCTTGATTGAGGCTACGGGGGTGGTTGTTGATTTCAATGGATTCCTTGAGCTTCCTTTTAAAGAAGTTGTCCTCCTTGAAAACAACTTGAGTATCCTCTAAACAAATGTGATGTTTAGTGGAGGAAGAATGCCCATCTAACACAGATTTAAGAACACTCTCATGCTTGATATTAGCAACATGCTCTTTGATTCTAGTGTTGAAGGAGCGACCGGTTTCACCTATGTAGGAAATGCCACAAGAACACATGATCTTATAGACCCCTGACTCTAAAAATACATCTCTAGAGTCTTTGATAGGGGGGAAAAAATTCCTTAAGGTGGACAAGGGCTTGAAGGCAACTCATACACCTTTTTTACCCAAAATCTTTGAGATCTTGTGTGAGATGCCAGCTACATAAGGAATGGAAATGAAGGGGGAAGCTTAGGGGGGAGAGGGAAGAGGATTGGAGGAGGAGAGGAAGAAGGATTTGGCTATGTGGAAGGATTTTGAGATTTTTTTGTCCGTATAACCATTCCACTTGAAAACTTGATGGGGATGTGTGAGCTCTTGGTCTAGATTATCATTTTCACAAATCTGATAGGCTCTTAAAGAAAGGGTTTTAAGGATGCCGACCTTTTGGCTAGGGTGGTGGTGAGAGGAAGCATGAAGCTAAAGGTCCATGTGAGTGGCTTTATGAAAAACCCAATGACCTAGGGATCCATCTAGTTTTTTGAGGATTGAGACATCAAGGAAATGTAAGTGGTTGTTGAACTTGATCTCCTTGGTGAAAGATATGCAAGGAACTAAATTGTTGAGGTGAGCATGAAAATATTCCAACCTATCTAGACCATTCAACCAATAGACATTGGTATCATCTATGCATCACTTCCACCACTTGGGTTTAAGGGGTAAATAACATAGAGTGATTTCCTCAAACTCTTCCATATATAAGTTTGAAATCACAGGTGAAAGTGGAGAACCCATGGCCACACCATCAACTTGTTCATAAATGACACCAAGGAAGGAAAAGAAAGTGAATCACAAGCATAACTCCACCAAAGAGGCAACCTCGGCACTAACCTTCCACTTTACAATCTCTATGGACTGAGGAATGGGGACCTTGGTAAAAAGGGAGACAATGTCAAAGCTGACCAAGATGTCATTACTATCGCATCTGGAGTTCTTAATAAATTGGACAAAATGGTTAGAGTCTTTGACATAGGAGTCAAAATTACCGACAAGAGGGGATGTCATTACTGTCTCTCTCCCCTCTTCCCTTCTCCCCCATCTTCCTTTTATTTCTTGCTAGATCTGCAATATCCCATCTTTTGTTCCTCTTCCTCTCTTGCATCTTGATGATGGATCATGTAGTATGATCTGAAATGTTGATGGAATAAAATCTACACAATTGAATCCAGAAACTATTTTAGCATATGTATGGATTGTGGGAATCTAATAGATTTGAACTTTCTCCTTATCAGCTTTTGCATGGCCTATTCTGATGAGGACTCAATAGAACTCCTCCGTATACTCCTAAAAAGATCTCCCTGCTTGCATTAACCCATGCATTTTCTTCAATAGATCAAACTCAAAATCAATGAGAATGAATTATTGCTTCAATTTATTTACTATTTGATCCCATCTTGTAATTTTCTTCTTTCCTCTTCTATTTCACTCCATTTGAATCTCCTACCACCAGATTTTCACATGACCCTTCACTCTAGCCTTTGTAAAATTGACCCTATTAGGATCCTCGATATCTTCATTCTCAAAATATTCTTCTAATTCATATATCTAATCGATCAATTCCTCTGGGTTAAGATTTCATAAAAATTTGGGGACCTCAATCTTAGGTCTTTTCCCAATCATGGAAATGGCCCAAAAAATCCTTTCTTCCTCTTGGTTCAAAATTTCACCTTCTCCTTCCTGATCAAAATTTCCTTCTTCTTTGGATTCATCCTCACTTTAATCTCTTACGATAAGATTAATTCCTCTACAAATTTCCTCTTTCAATGCTCACACTTTTCTATGGAGGGCTCTAACCTCAGGTGACACACCTCCGGTCCTTCCACCACATTGCCTTTGTGAAGGGATTTTTGTGCTTATCATTGAAACCTTAAACCACGGTCCTTGTGAAAAATGCCTTACAGTCAGTGATCTATCTACACACTTAGGAAATCCTACTCGAATACCACTTGATGAAGGGTACTCCCCTTAATACCACAAACACAACAAAAATAGAGACATGACAACAATTTGCAAGAACAGAAAATGGGCTTCTTATTATCTCCACAATTGTGGAATTACAAATTTCAGAATTATAATATGCAAAGCCACATGGACATTTTCCTTACAATATTCTATAAGACAAAGCCTCGAATCACTACTCAAAACTACCCAAGAAAACACTATGGGTCTTCCTTATATAGGCAATTTTCCACCGCTTGAGAAGGTTCCATAATTTTAGCCATTAAGGCCAACAACCCTTAGAATAAATTTATTTTTTATTTTTATTACATTAGAATTGGCTCAAAATAATTACAAATTATATTTTTAGGTAGCCCAACTTTTGGAGGCCATAAATTTTTAACTGTAGCTCTATTTGGCTATTATAACCACTTTTCATTAATGACAGGTCCTGATCTACAATGCCTTACTCATGCAAGCTCTAGTCAACCAAGGTTTGACCTAGTTCCGTAGCCTCTAAGGCCTTCAAAATTGAGCTCAAAGATTTCGTACCCAAAAACCTCAATAACTTCACCAATACATATGATATGGAAATGAAACTCAAATGGCAGACTGATATGACTAAGATGAACATCCACCTATGAAATCAAAACATTCTGAGCTCATATGACCAACTTACTAAAAATAGTAAGTTTACATAAATAGTAGCTCTGCACAAGATAGCCCTTATTGAAAAGAAACCAAAAATACTTTTGGGTGATGCAAGATTGCCCTTACACCCAGGATGCACATGCATCAGTTTCATATCTTCCATTTTCATATCCATTATATTGTCAGAAAAAAAACACTTCTAGTTCTTTATTCTAGGGAACAACTAGACTCTTACTAGAGTCTATCTAGAAATATTTTCTCATTAGGGTGTTATGTTTAACTAGTTTAAATCAACATATGAGGCATGCTCCTCATCAGAAAAATAGGAATCTAATGCTAGGGTTGGAAAGTCCATAGAAGTATGAGCTAAAGATACAGGGCCCACAAAACAAGAGGATGCAACCTACAAGGTAGGGATAGGAACAACTTTCTTTGGTAGGGGGATTGGTTCGAACCCCCCTCTTGTAACACCCATGAAGGAAAAAGTATAGAAAATTTGAATTTTGCAAGTAAGGAAAGAGACGAGTCATAGTAACTGAAGATTTTATATTTTTAAAGAGTTAGATATTTATTTTAGATTACATATTTAAATCTGTAGATACCATTTAGAGAAAAAATGTTGAGTCCTTAAATATTTAATCAAACTAGAATTTTTCTAAGACTCATATTTTGAAATCTAATTAGATATCAAAACCTAATTGAATATAAATCTAATTCCACTAAAAAAGGCACATATCTCTTTCTTGCATTCCCAACCTCAATTTTTTCAATTTACCCACACATTTACATGATTTTTCACATTATGTGCACAAAAATGGTATTATATTTTTATCTCCCATCCCATACAAACAAGAGTGTTAGTTATGAGTCTATATTTTTTCTAATTTAATTTTATATAATTCATATTCATAATTTTTTCTTGGCTATCATGCTTACACTTACTTTTCATATATAGTCATTATCACATCATCATAATCATTTTTTATCCAATCTTTCTATCTTCTTTATTTACATGCCACTTTGTACAACAAACAAAATAAATATTGCATTTTTTTTAGTAATCACTTTTAGATTTAGGTGTAGTTCACAAGTTGATTCTATATCATTTCTCTAGTTATTATAATTTAGTTTTCATTTTCCTTCTCTTTATTACATTGTTATAATTTATTAAGTAGATTCACATGCACACCAAAGTGTGGTAAAAAATTTAAGTGGAAAAGTGTATATCCTACACTTTTTTCTCTTATTTTTTATCGGTGTAAACACATGCTTAGGATATTAAGGGAAAGTGTCTATATGTTAATGTGTAAAATATTTATTTTCTTAGAGGAGTTCTAAAATTCTTGGAATTATGAGTCTACAATGTATATTTAAAGGAACCACCTAGATAATTTACATCCATTAATCATTGTTCAATATCTAATAAGTATCTAGGATTTGAACATTGTTAAAAAACATCATTAGAAAACCCCCACCATTTCTGTCTATAATGAATGGTCCCCCGTTAGTCATTATTATCCTTACACATAAGTCTTTTCATCAACTAATTAATAAATGCATGAACTTACTCTAGGTTAGATCACCATCATCTCACACTACACTCTATTACACCATGTCACAAGTCTCAATCACCTAGCATAATATCATAGCCACATCATCACCACTTGCATTTTTACTTATTATCTTCTAGAATTTATCAAAATTATTAAACTATATATAGGGGAAAAATAGAGAAATGCACATGATATTCCACTCGGAAAGTTCACCATCATTTCACACTACATTTTATTACTACATGTCAAAAATCTAAATAACATCTCATTGTGACATATATACATTCATTACTTGCATTATTACTTATTATCTTCTAAAATTTGTCAAAATCATTAAAATGGATATAGGGTCTTGCCACAAGGAGAAGATCCCCAATTAGTAGCTCTTAATGATTTTTATCGATATTACTATTTTTAATCAAGTAAGTTTTTATTATTATCCTTACCTATAATTCCTTGCATCAAAAAAATGAGAACGCAAGCTATCCCACACTAGTACAATTTGCACCTTTTTTCGACAGACTATTGGTCAAAGTTTCTACCCAAATGGGTCGAATACTCGACCAACTGATTGGTCACTATTTTCATCATTGAAATATTGACATATATCTTTAATCATAGAATGTTTGAAACCAATCTTGGTCGAAAATGACATTGGCAAGTGGTGGTATATTAGTCAAAAATTTGACCAAAGTTGGTCGAAATGCTTGGCCCGTTCGACCAGGATGCGAAAACCATGATGGTCATATTTTGACCAAATTGTGTTGCAATATAGGCCAATATTGGTCAAAATATTTGGCCACTCCGACTAGGATGCCAAACCCATGACACCACAGTTCGACGCAAAATGGGCAATTATTAGACCAAACTAGGTCAGAGTTTCGATGCAAGTTAGTCGAAGCATCGACTACAGTTAGTCAAAATTTTGACTAAATATGGAATGTTTAAAAAAAAAAGAATAAAGATAAATATCCAGACTAATCACCAATGACATCCTGATTGGTGATTAGTCTAGATAGTTATCTCCAGGTGCCCACACTCATTCTGTTGCTTGTTACCAACGGACCCTTGCTCGTTCTATTTTCCAGACTGCTTTGGGCTCTAGCAATCCATCTTCTTGTTGGGGATGCTAGTGGTGTTGTGGACAAAGTCCTTAACCAATCCTTAACCTAATGAGTCCTTAAAAAATTCATTATGAGTTTGATGTAGACTGTTCAATATCCAATGGAGCATCCTGAGAAATTTGAAAAATTTGTCATGTCTCCTTCAAAAGGAGTGTTATTTTATGGACCATTGGGATGTGGAAAGACATTAGTGTGAAGGGCCCTAAATTGTTAACAATGTGGTTTGGAGAGAGTGAGGCAAATGTGAGGGAAATTTTTGATAAATCTAGAGGATGAGCTCCTTGTGTCCTATTTTTCAATGAACTTGATTCTATTGCTACACAGGTGTGTTGATTTTTTATGAGTGAATTTCAAGTTGAGAACTTGATTCTATTATAGAGATTTGTCAGAGGGCTTGCAAGTATGCTATTAGAGAAAATATTGAGAAGGTGAGTTTCAATTGTGGTGGCTTTTGCAAACTAGATTTGGTTATGAATTTCTGAATGCTTTTTTTTGAACTAGTGTGTTAGAATTTTATATTTTTTTATTCAATTTTCCTCAACTTGTATCTTATTGTTTCAATTTGTTAAAAAAAACAAGTGAAGATAAATATGTCGAGTAATCACCAATGACATCCTGCTCGGTGATTAGTCTAGCTATTTATCTTTAGGTGTTACTTTTCATTAATATATATCATTGTGTATTTTGTTATGTTACTTTAATCATAATGGGTTAGAACTTGGCCCAAACTAGGGATAGCTACATTCTTTTCTCTGCCCTCTGGTCTCGGCACCCAACAGACCTTTTCTTTTCTCTACCCTCTGGTGTGGTTGTTACCTTTCTAACACTCTACCCATCATCTAAATCATCCACTCCCTTCGTAACATTGGTCACTTTACATGCATTTCCAATTTCCTAATTCGATGTCTCACCATGCACAACTTGAGAAAAACTCTTTTGTTGCTTCAACTTCTTCTCCACCATATAATGATGGTGTGAGATGTCTTTCCACTAGGATGCCCTTTCAGAATACACCTCCTGCACCAGAATGGAATCCCTTCATAATCCAGAGGCTATTTCCAGCACCCTTTACTAGATTTAAGTAATTTTATATGATCACTAGAACATTTCATGCATGGATGAGAAACAAAAAAAAAGTTTCTAGATTCTGAGAAGAGGCATGAGTAGAGGCCAAAGAAGGGATATTTATGAAGTTTTTATAGACATAGGTTACTGAATCATCATCTTTGCATTGGTACTCAATCTAGAAACCATCATATGTATATAGTCACTCTAGCAAATCTCCACATCTAGAAAATATCCACAAAAATCCCTTATGGCCTCCACTTCATATACGTCTTCTTAGAATCTAAAAATTCCCCATCATTGATTCTCATCAATGTACCAATTTGGATAGTAAGTCTAATTTAATATGTCTTTGGACTGAGACCTTAAATTATTGAGCTTCTATTTGTTTTGAGAATAGTTTAACATTCTCTACTTAACAAGGCCAACCATGTAAAGGTGGAAGCTCATTTGGACCCTCCTAGGAGCCTCTTATGACTCTTTATGACATTTTAAGACCTCTAAGAAGTATTTTTAGGGATCGTAAAGGGTCATAAAGGGTCATAAGGGGTCCTAGGATACAACAGCTAAGAAACATAATTGTAGGCATCATGGTCACATTTTTTTGGAGACAACATAATTGAGTGGTATACCCAGATGATGTAGAGAAACTTCTATTCCTTCAGTTCCAAGTTGACACTGTGAGATCCAAAGACCATAGATAAGGAATAAATTTTGGTTGTTATGACCCTCCTCCACTCTCTAAATTTATTCCTTATCTATGGTCTTTGGATCCTATAGTGTCAGCTTGGAATTGGAGGAGTAGAAGTTTCTCTACATCGTTTAGGTATACAACTCAATTATGTTGTCTCCAAAAAATGTGACCATGATGCATACATTTATGTTTCTCAGCTATTGTGAAATCTACATTATGTTTCTCATCTCTTTGTAGTACTCTTCTTCAATCAGTGTTCGATGATAAGCATCTTCTTCTTCTTCTTCTTCTTGGAATGATGAGGATATTATTGCTCCACTTAGTCATTACCATAATGGCTAATTAGAGCATCAATATGGTAATAGATTAGTGGAGCATCAATATCCTCATCATTCATCTCTCTCTCTCTCTCTCTCTCTCTCTCTCTTGTGCTAGGTCTGACTTATATAATCAAATGTTGATCCAAACTCTCTCAATTATTTAATTAGTCTATATTTATATAAAAAGATTATATCTTTATGTAGTAATGAATTAAATAATATTTGAATAAGATTAATAAGAGTTCACATTTTCATGGGAATGTATCATTCAATTGAGGATTAATGCCCATCTATATCTAGTTAGATGAACATAACTCATGTACCTCATGCTAGTGTGCTTGGATTAGACTAGACATTATCCAACCACCTGTGAGGGTTGTCACTATTATTAATTTTGGCATTCTGGACTTGGGCCTTTGATCTTAGAACACTTTATATAAATACTCAATATTTGGATAATGTCTACTCTAATGAAAAATATTGTATACAAGGTATCCAAGCACACTAGCATGAGGTACATGAGTTATGTTCATCTCACTAGATATAGATGGGCATTAATGCTCAATTGAATGATATATTCCCATAAAAATGTTAACTCCTATTAATCTACAAACTCTCATGTTAAAAAACTACAAAATAAAGTCAACATAGTTCCTTTAACATAACCAAAGTTAAAATTAAATTATCTCTATCCCTAAGATAAACTAAGTAGCCTTCATATATTTTATGTCAAATCTTCCTTCCTTCAAGGTCATATGATATTCTTTTGATCATATATTGATCTTATTGTAATCAAATTTTGAATGTAAACCTTAATGGAAATGATAAGCCTTAAATGGCAATGATTGATAGTAGATTGGGGCTCACCCGAGCCATAAACATGAAGAATTATTATAAAAGAAGATGTAAACCATATATATGCCCACTCAAGGCAAAGAGAAGTTATGCCATATCCATATTAAAATATTAGTTACAATATGAAAATACTAAACTGACTAATTCCTGAGCTCATCTCCGCATATGGTCATAACAAAGATATGTGATTACAATACAAAGAAGGCATCATAAAAATATAATTTCAGCATTTTCCGTAGCTTGACACATTTTGCACTCAAATACTTCATCGCGAATAAGTGGAGATGGGCGGATAGATGCAGATGAGTTGTCATCAACCCAACTAAAGTATCTGCAGCCATTATTTCCCTATGATGCCCAATCTACATTAGTTATTATAATATAATGAATAGTTTTTACATTAGAAACATTAAATATATACACATTAGCAACCTTTTTTCTATTTGGATAGCACCAAAATTGTCATCCAGGGTTTCTCTGTGTCTATGAAGTCTTCAACACACACTGCCCACTACCACATTAACAGTTTGGCACATTGACAAGAGCCATCGAGCCTATATCAATAATGCACCACACCAACATTACTACATTTATTACATAAATATTATAACATATAATCATATGATTATAATAATCATACATTAGCCACTATTATTCTATTGTAGATTCAAGTACTTAAAAAATGTTTGCAATCAATAGTTTGAACAAAGATGTCATTCTAGGGCAGCAAGGACAATTTAACTATACCTAAGCTAGAATTAGTCAACTTTAATACTATCAAAACTGAAATTGAACCTTGTGTCTTCTAGCACCAATATTTATAAATTTCATGTAACACGGGATGATTAGAAGCCTCCCTTCACTATATTTTGAAATTTTGTACTTGGTTTGTAAGGGCTCATTAAGATAGTCACCAAGGAGTCTCTTACCATGAAAACAACCAATAATTAATGAATTTTAGATTCTATAAGCTCACTCCAATAAAAATTTATTTGTCTTGACTCCTATTCCTATGATGGTTTGGATTTCATAAGCATATTTCCATTTGGAGAGCAAGATTCTTGTTGAATCAATAATGAGCTTCATTAGAACTAGAGATTATGGTTCCATCTACCAACTTGCATTCTCTATTCATAACTATCTACAGTTGATCATCAAGCTGATCTTGAGATCCTCTTAATTTCTATCTCAACACTCCCTTTCCCCCCTTCTCTCAAATTCATGCTTGAAATGTTCTCATGTTTTGTATATACTTATGATCCTCTAATTGTGTGGGTCTAATGTGTTTGTATGTGTTGGAATTGGTTTTTCATTGATGTCATCTAATTTGTTGTGGACAAAGTACTTCAAGAGGAACCTTTATGTTGTAAAGCCATATTAATGTCTACTGGAATGATATCAACATTAATGTTGCTTGACAAAGAGTTGATGCTTACTTGAAAGAGTGACATGATGTTCATTTAAGTTGTAAGTTGGGTTAATGAACATCTCTTCGCTGCAAGACTAGACATCTCTTTTGAGATCTCTTCGGTCTTGACTGCCTCAATGTCAACTATGGAAGTCATATACAAAAACTCTAGAAATACAACGTTTGGTTCAAGAAACATACAATGAATATTGAAGAGGCTCTAAATTAAAGGGAATGTTAGAAATAAATAACCTTGAGTCAAAGAATTGATTTTTTATCATCCTGTAACTTACCCAAAATCTCTTGGATTTATAGACATCCCATCTTGGATTTTTTAGGCTCAAATTTATAATGTCTGGATTTGTCTACAAAGATTTTTTGAGGGGAATCAAATATTAATAGGTGGAAATAAAAAAAGGATTGGAATAAAATAAGAATATAATAGAACAATTTTAGAGAAGAAAAAAGAGTTGAAAAATAATAATATGAGTGTTTAAATGGAAGAACACAGCTCCAAAAAGTATGTGCTAAGAAAAAATAGACACATGAGAGAAGATAGCTACAAATATATAAAATATATGTCAAGAAAAAACTCCAAAAGGACCATACAATGTAGCAACTCTAGAGAGAGTCTATATTGTAATAATTATAGAGAGAGAGCATGTACAATAGCAAGCAAAACTTTTTGTTGATATTTTGTAATCTATTTTGTAATCAAATGTTCATATGTGAATGGAAGGTTGAACTATGAAGAGAGAGCCACTGATCATTTATTTTTGGCACCACCCAAATTATAGGCCAATCAATTTTGAAAACAAAAAGCAAATGAAGGCAGATTTCATAGAAATGTATAGTCCAAAACCATACAATGTGCAAGTAGAATGCAGCATAATATGCCAAAGAGAATGGGAAAGAGTTGAATGAATAAGAAATGTTGCAATCAGTTATGACATGATCCACATCCAAGAGATTAGCTAGCCATATAAAAATTCCCATCCAGTCACAACTAATGGAACTAGTGTAAATACCATCTGAAACAAGAATAAAGGGGAGCAATGAAAAATATTATCCAATTGTGTTGGTTGAAAAGTACATGTATACAAAACAAAGAGGTGGACTACAATAGAATTTTGCATCAAATACATCATAATAGTATATATATATATTGCTATATATAATACTATGAAGTATTTCAAAATTGTAGTATATAACAAAGCACTGAATATTGCAGTAGAATAAATTATAAAATAATACATTCCTTTTTCATCTTTTGAAAGATATTTCTTTTCAGTACAACTCTCTACAATGGAGAGCAAAAGAATAATATATTTATATAGTCTTTCACCTTTGATCTGAAAACAAATCTTTTTCAAAAATTGAACATCATGTCTAACTATCACAAAGTAGTTTTCAAAAAAGAATCCCTTAACAAAATAATAACCATTTTTTATTCTGAGATTACCATAACAATGTCTTTTGTTATCTCTAATAAATCTGAATAGTGTCTCTAGCAAATAGTCTTCAAGAAAATTTACTATTTTCAAATAATAATCCTAAAACTATCACGATTTCATCCCTTACACAATGTGTTAACTTGTTAAGTAAACCCTCCATAAACACAACACTAGTTTACAAACTGAATAATGACCTGACATAGGGTTACATTACAATTATTTCAAAGACTAACACAATGTATCTTAACCATACTCCAAAAAAAAACCTTACTCAAATTAGGGTTTGACATATAATCACAGACAAGAGAACTCAAAATGAGGTTTAAGATTTGAATGAAAAATCAATAATATGTATGAAGCCCAATATGAAATAGGGATATAAACAAGAACTATCCACACATGTTATAGAGACTAAAACCTTTCCATTGATCCATATGGGTATAACACAAAACTTTACTACAATTTAGAAAACCCGAATGATATTATACCACTGTTTACTTCAAAACTAACATGGGTGTTGAAACCAAATAGAGAGTTTATCAAGATAACGGTTGTTGAAATAGGTTTACATAAACCAATTAACTCAAAACACAAACCTTTTTTTGAATAATTTAATTTTAACTTTGGTTGTGTTAAAGGAACTATGTTGACTTTATTTTGTAGTTGTTTAACATTGTAGATTAATAGGAGTTCACATTTTTATGGGAATGTATCATTCAATTGAGCATTAATGCCCATCTATATCTAGTGAGATGAACATAACTCATGTAGCTCATGCTAGTGTTCTTGGATTAGACTAGACATTATCCAACAGCCTGTGAGGGTTGTCACTATTATTAATTGGTGTAAAAGGAGGACCGCCCGTGTGTTATAGAACTTTATATAAATACTCACTATTTGGATAATGTCTATTCTAATGAAAAATAGTGTATACAAGGTATCCAAGCACACTAGCATGAGGTACATGAGTTATTTTCATCTCACTAGTTATAGATGGGCAACTCTGGCACACTAGTATCTATGAACTCCTATTAATCTACAAACTGTCATGTTAAACAACTACAAAGTAAAGTCAACATAGTTATTTTAACACAACCAAAGTTAAAATTAAATTATCTCTATCCCTAAGATAAACTAAGTAGCCTTCATATATTTTATGTCAAACTACTATTAAACTAACTATACCCTAGATGTTTAATAAAGAAGAAAACCCAAATTACTTTCATAGCCTACATAAGGAAAAAAAAATTCCTTCACAAATGAGGGTGTTGACCACAAAACCAATATCCTTCTCCATATAAAAGGGGAAGTGTTCACACTCACTTTTAGGTCTGTAGTGTACAAATAATATAATGCCCACACAAGAAGAATATATATTTTAACAAAGCTATTTTTGCTAGTCATGTTAATCAAATCCCTAGTGATGCAGAGCTATGCAGCCAACAACCAAAACAAAGGTCTTCAACACTCTAATCCACACAATGGATTCTAGGATCAATTCTAGATCCTTTACCCACACCTGGGTACACACTCCTGATGAGCCTAGTTTCCTAGTAGCCTTCTAGATTGATTTTACAAGGTTCTTGCCAGACTTTCCCAAAAGACTCAGGAAGATAATCACATATTTGGATACCCTTTTCAGTGTTATAAAACATACTAGAAAATGAAATATTTTTCCTTTGGACCAACTGTCCATACTAGGACTGGTGTTCTATGACTAGCCCTCCATTAGGCCTCCTTTTCCAAAGTAACAACCAACTCCACACTCAACCATGACATCACTATCATATACAGAGTCTAAATACCCACCAAAACCAAATATTTTCACATTTGCAAGGACCACTAACAAGTTTTAAAGTCTCATTCACAAAACCCTCCTTTTAAGGCTTAATAACCTAGGGTCTTCTCAAACACACCCTTCCACACCTTCTTAGACCCCAAAAATGGATCTAACACCATATCTTGATCATAAAGTGGTCTTCAATGCAAAGAAAGATGGTCCTTCAATGGACCAATCGTCCAGACCTTGACTTTCCCCAATTCTAGTGACCCTTAAACTGGGCTATCCAAGCAATCTGAGAATGTTCTTCCACTTCACTATCTACCCTCCATTCAATATCATTTGAAACACATGATATAATGACAATCCATCCTTCAAAAATCCCTTCCATTCATGGAAAACATTAAGTACTATCTCATTACCCTGTCCTCATGGTATTTCATTGGTTCACTATGCGGGAATAGTCACTGTTGGTTATGTTTCAACACACCAACTTCCTCTACACCCTTAGATACTCATGAATGGATTTAACTTGATAAAAAAAAACCATTCTATCATACTCATTATGCATGAAAAGGAAAAAATCTTAAATCCAATCTTTGCATCTATCTAATCTAACTGGTGTATACCTTGACTGTATAGGGACAGTTGCGTCCAGAGGACCCAAAAATGCTTTCAAACCTACAAAAAACTATTCATAACTCCAATGAAATGAAAAACCATACCATATAAATCATTTGGATCCATATCAACCATAAAAATAAACATTTTTCAATAGAATAGTCAAACTGTACCCTCACGGGCAGTGCCTAGCATATTATCAATGAATTTACATTTTCATTACTTGATAATAGTTTACATTCATTGTTATGATCTAGAATCGATCATTAACTTGGTCCTCCCTCTTCTCTACCTCTAACACATGCATCCAACCACAAATAAGCCTCTTCAAGGCTAGTTGTAGCCACCAACTAACTAGAAGAGTCTATTGATAGTTAGTTACTTGTTAAGTTTGGTTGTCTAGTTGACAACAAGTTGTCAACTTCAACAATATTCTTCCTCTAAGGCATTTATATTATTGCCTTGAACCTTTTAAATTTTTATCCAACTCCAAAACATCATATCCCTCTTAAAAACCTTATATAAGCCCTGATTTTGCCAACTTAGGCATTTTACAACTTTAGCACTCTAAGTGCTTTTAACATCAAACTTAAGGCTCTATTGGCCATTTACAATTATTATGGACCTTTATAGGTCATTGTTCAAAGCCTACTAACCCAGGATAAACTTGTTCTTCCCTAGTGACCCCTAGGTACCCTTATCCCTAATCAATGTCATTTAATGGCTTACAAAGCATGGTCCCTCACAAAGGACTTAAAACATTACAAAACATTATTAGAAGACATTTAAGGTCCATTACAATATCAAATGACCTTGGATGGTCATGTTATTCTCATTTTCACCAAAGGATCTATTAGTGACCCTGGTATGCCACCTTGGTACATGTGTCCTAATTAACATTACTTTAAGGTATATGTGTCCCAAATCCTTCTTTCATTTATGATTCTCGCATCAATTTCCTAACTTACTCTTAGGTGGTCTTCCCATAGCTTGATTTAATGCAATACAAAATGCAACTAAAGGCTTCAACAATTTTGAAGCAATCACAAATGGTGAGGTGAATGCTTGGCATTCAAAAAAGTATGTTAAACTAATTTGTTCAAAATTGCAAATTTTTGAGGATTTTCTGGTTTCCCATGTTATCTAAGGTAAGGCAATTCAAATGAGGATGTGTTATCAAAATTTGGAGTTAAGTTATCATATTCAGAAAAAAAAAAGAAAAAAAGAACTTGTGTAAGATCTAAGGGACATAAAGGAAAAATGGTTAGATTGGCTAGAGTAGGAAGATTGGTTAGAACATATAGATTAGGAAGTGAAGAGACATAAGAAAGTAACGGTGTCAGGATAATTGTAGTTTTAGGGAGCTCTTACAAAGTATATATATGTTCACCTATGTGAATAGATCTATATCAAGAGTAAGAGACTGAAAACTATATGAAGGATTGATTCAGTGAGATTTCAAAAGGAACATTGTTGAATATCATATTAAAAATAGTGTTGAAATTGTGAGGAATGGAATATATTACTTGCAGAGATTTACATGATAGATTTGGCTCTATGGGAGCAGTATTTTGTATTCTCATTCACTGATTATAATTTCCACAAAAGGGAACATACATATTGTCACAATGAAATACTGAATTTATCATTTTCAATCTCCAGTAATCTTGTGATAGAATTTATTATAAACAATCATAAGATTTTTAGTTTTTTCTCAATGTTATTGAACTATTGCGATAGCAGGGTTGGTGCTCCTTGAAGTTGGTGCTTCTAAACATTAAGGTACAGAGTTTGTGATCTTTGGCTTAATAGGAAAGATACAGGTGCTGAGTGGTTTTTCTACTCGTAGAGAGTTTTGCATTCATCAAAATCATGTTTTCATGTGTCAATGTTTGTCTCTTAGTTTGATGCATTATTTGCCTATCTCTGTTTTAGTCCATATGTCCATTCAATTTCAGTTTATGATGTGATACTTTATGTTCAAGTTATCTTTACATACTGTCTCAAGTAGTTTGATTTCATTTAGGGCCTGTTTAGGTTATCTTTACATACTTGTCATTGTATTGATCTTTTTTGGTTTTTTTTTATATGGGGTGGGGTTATTTTGATAGACTGTTACATACCCTGACTGTATAGGGACAGTCACATTTTGAGGGATTAAACACATCCAAAATTTAATAGAAAATATCCAAGACTTCAATGTAAATGCATCATAATACCATAACAATCTATTTAGATCCCTAACAACCAGTAACAATGGTGCCTTAGATGAACAATAAATCACTCACGGGTTGTTCATGAGTAGAAAATTAGGATAAACACAAAATAATGATGCCCTAGCTTCATGTAATGTGAAGAACATAGCCATGGGCTTATCAATAAGTACCTCATGAATGTAATAGAAATAATGTATATAAATAGAGATCAAAATCTCAAACACTTATACAGTGATAAAAAATGTTCCAGCAAATACACAATACATGATACCCTGGCACATTGCTCACGGGCCCTAAGTAGGTAACCAACAAGTAACAATGGCACCTTGGATGAACAATAAATCACTCACAGGTTGTTCATGAGTAGAAAATCTAGGATAAACACAAAATAATGATGCCCTAGCTTCATGTAATGTGAAGAACATAATAAGTACCTCATGAATGTAATAGTAGTAATGTATATAAATAGAGATCAAAATCTCAAATAATTATACAGTGATTAAAAAATGTTCCAGCAAATACACAATACACGATGCCCTGGAACATTGCTCATGGGCCCTAAGTAGGTAACCAACAAGTATCAATAGCATAGAAGCATAAAACAATGCTAGACAAATGCAAAGTAAGGAAATCCTTATAGGCGGTCCTCCTTTTACACCAAATAACAGTGAAAACCCTCACAGGTGGTCCTCCTTTTACACCAAAATAACGGTCCTTCTTTTACACCAAAATAACAGTGGCAACCCTCGCAGGCGATCCTCCTTTTACACCAAATAACAGTGGCAACCCTTGCAGACAGTCCTCCTTTTACACAAAACAATCGTTAAAACCCTCACAGGCGCTCCTCCTTCACGCGCTCCAAGTTAAAACCAAATAATGATATGAGATATGAAATCTTTTTTCTTTTTAAAGCTATGCCCGTGTTGATCAAAATTTTGATCTAGATGTTATTGGTCGAAATTTCGACCAAAATGGGCATGGATTAAAAATAAAAAATAAAATTTTTCCTTCTATAATCCGACCAACCTAAACCTTTTTAATTGATGGTCAAAAATTTTGGTAGAAAAATGAGGTCAAATGTACTAGTGCCACTATGTTAGCTCACCATCATTTCATGCCAAATTCTATTAAACCCTACTACAACTCTCAATCAACTAGTGCATCATTTCATAGCCACATTGAATCATCACTTACATTATTTCTTATATCTTCTAAATTTGTACAAATCATTAAACTAGATATAAGTGTTTTCCATAAGAAGAATATCCTCAATTAATAGTTCCTAAAGTTGTTTATCAATATTCATAATTTTCATTGCAAGTGTAAATATCAAAAAATACCAAACAAGTATATATTTCTAAGTACAAAAGGTTCAAATATTGTAGGATCATCTATAGTTAAATGTCATTTTTATGATTAATGAACATTTATCTAGTTCAGGTCATTTTCATGAACTAAAGGTTAAACCCATAAGCTTTAGAAATGCTTTTCCCAAATTTTCAAATAAATCTACTTCAGATTTTTTCAATCAATTTCAAACACATCCAAAATTCAAAGCTTCCAAGTTATGATTCAAACATTATGTCAATGGACATATATCTATTAATCTTTTAAGTGCTTGCACTCCTCTTAATCCTCACATTTCTAAATGTTATTATATACTTTGAAAAACTCTAAATTAAATTAACTTAATCGTAAATTCATTAAACTTAATTTAATATAAAAAAAATTATTTTTTTATCTATATATGTACCATAAAAACAATATCTCAAATTAATCATTTTTCAATCATATTTTAAAATCTTCTATAAGAGGTAGTTTTAAATTAATCTTCCACTATTTATTAATTTTTTAATAAGGAAAGATTTAGCTTACAAGTTACTTTTTTTTGTTTGCAAAAGTGGACATAGCCACTATATTATATTATATTTATTTTATATCATTTTTTACACATATTTGAAAAGAGCTCATGGGAAAGAACCTGACAAGAAAACCTCCACTTCCTTCCATTGAAAGCCTAAAAAAACTATCAACAACAACAAAAAAAGGGCATAATATTAATTTTTTTGCCCAATAATCCTAAAGGTACTAAAGATATACAAAGTTGGCCATAGAGAAAAGACAAATATAAACAACTAAGACAAAATACAACTTTGTCAATTTGAAAATATAACTATATCCCCACCCCCCCTCCCAATTACAAGATAGGCATGAAAGAAATGCCATACATCATGACCCCAAAAAAAGAAACCCATCCCTTTAGAAATTAGTTGGCTTACAAGTTATTAAAAAAGGTTCTCCATTAAACTCTTTGAAAATAAATTTATGCAAATTGGTTATAATATTGATATTATTGAATCTAAATTTAGGTGTCATAGAAATGACTCCAAATAAACATATAACATTAAACTAAAAATCTACTTAACTAGTCGGTCCTTTCCCATAGACTATAGCCAAATACTAGACAACTATTTATTGACCATTAAATGTTTGTACTAATCTTAATTACCAAATTTCCAAATTTTATTATACACTCTAACACAACTTTAGATTAAATTATTTGAATTGTGAAATTGTTAAAATTAATTTGATCTATACCGAAAATGTATCTCAAATTGATCCCCTTTTCAATTATATTTTAAAATTTCTCTAATAAATATTTTAAAAAATAATATTTAACAAATCACTTATAATTTTAATAATATAATTTTGATAGTACTAAATTCAAATTGGATCAATTTAAATGATTCCAAATAGACATAGACCATAGAAATTAAAAAAAATGTTATCCAACCAGTGGGTTCTTTCCCCTAGACTATAGTCAAAATAGTAGACACCATTATGTGCTTGCACTACTCTTAATTACCAAAGTTCTAAATTTTATTATATACCCTAATACAACTCTAAATTGAACTGAATGGATTCTAAATTTATTAAGCTTAATTTTAATAAAAAGATATTTGATTCTCTTACACACATATCTCTAAAAAATTTATTTTTCAATTATATTTTAAAATCCTCCAATAAATACTTTAAAATTAATATTCCACGAGTCACTTTTATTATATTAATGAAGTGAACACCTTATAGATACATACAAATTACTTATACAAAATCTTCTTCATTATTCCTTTACACACATATATGTATGAAATGCATATCTCAAATTAATCACTTTTTCAATTATTTTTTAAAACACACTATCAAATTCTTTAAAACTACTCTTCCACAAATTACTATTATTATATTATTGAATTAAACATCTTAATTACAATATTCTCTAATAAATATTTTTAAAAATAATATTTAACAAATCACTTATAATTTTGATAGCATTAAATTCAAATTGGATCAATTTAAATCATTCCAAATGGACATAGACGATATAAATTTTTTTTAAAAATTATCCAACGAGTGGGTCCTTTCCCCTAGACTATAGTCAAAATACTAGACACCATTATATGCTTGCACTACCCTTAATTACCAAAGTTCTAAATTTAATTTTATACCCTACAACTCTAAATTGCACTAAATGGATTCTAAATTCATTAAAATTAATTTTAATAAAAAAAATTTGACTCTCTTACACACATATTTGTACAAAAAAATACATATCTAAAAAAATCCCTTTTTCAACCATATTTTAAAATCCTCCAATAAACACTTTAAAATTAATATTCCACAAGTCACTATTATTATATTAATGAAGTGAGCACCTTATAGATACATACAAATTACTTATATAAAATCTTCTTCATTATTCTTTTACACACATATATGTATGAAACACACATATCTCAAATTAATCCCTTTTTCAATTATATTTTAAAACACACTATCAAATTCTTTAAAACTATTCTTCCACAAATTGCTATTATTATATATTTGAATTGAACATCTTATAAATAGTTAAATACAATAAAATTTCTATTATTCTTTTACACATATATATGTATGAAAAAATACACATTTCAAATTAATGCCTTTTTTAATTATATTTTAAAATCCTCCACTAAATTCCTTAAAATTATGCCTCCATTATTATTATATTATTGAAGTGAGCACTTTATAAATACTTAAAAATATTTTTCAATAAACACTTAAAAAATAATTATTACATGAATCACTTATAATTTTAATATTATGTTATAGAATTGGTTATACAAAATCTTCTCCAATCAACACTTTAAAAATAATCATTCAAAAAATCACTTATAATTTTAATCATAATTATATGAAAGTGTTGAGCACAAATTTGGGTCAATTGAAATGACTCCAAATGAAAACAAATATTGGTTTTGTTACATGTTATAGTTTTTGATTAAGGTAAAAATAGGTTTTGAATGGAACTCGAAACCATTTACATTAAAGCATAAAGATATAGCATTAAAGTCTTTCAAAAAGAGACGCCTGCTGGAAAGATAAAAGGAGGACCCGAAACAACCCTAGAAACAACAACAAAAATAAAGGCAAACAGTTACTAGCAAAACTACCAGCAGACACCCACCAACCAACCAAAATAGACTAATTGTTTTTTATCATTTTCTTCACCTTCATCTGCAGGTCCTCCATCTTCTGGATAGCATATTTTAGGTCCTTCAAATCCTTTGGATTTTTAGGGACCTTCCTTTGAGTGCGCCCTCTAGTTCTCGTTCTAGGACTAGTATTTCCAGCATCATCATCAATTGTTATGGTCATTTTTTCCAGCTGGCTTTTTTCCAGATAGTTGTACATCATTTTTAGGTTCATAAAAGTAGCACTAAGGCCCTCATTGTTGTGATTCAGGACCTCATTTATCATGTTCCCATTGTTGCTGATTTTTACCTTCATATCTTTGACCTTGTTGTCAACTATCTTATTGATTCAGCAGCCATATCCTCATTCTAGTTTTTATTTTTTATTTTATCCAAAAACTTCTTTTCCAGCTTAGTAGTCAAGGTGTTCATTGTTTTTTCCGTGGCCTGAAGGTGGAGCTTCATATCCTACATCTCCCGCTTGATCCGATTGTCCAGATTAGTGCCATGACCTTTAGCTTTGTTGACCTCTTCCAGATTAGTAGCACCCATCAAGAGGCCTAAGGTGTCCTCCTTATGGCTATTAACCTCCTCCTTTGTAGCCTAGTCCATACCGTCACCTGTTTCATTTTGTTCCTCTTCTTTTTCATCTACAGCAAGGGAATTCTGACCAGCATTCTTTTCCTCTTTAGCCTGACCCACCAGGAGGCCTAATGTGTCCTCCTTTTGGTGTTTACCATCCTCTTTGCTAGCCTGGTCCTTGTCATCCTCAAAATCAATTTGTTCTTCTTCTTTTTCTTCTTCGGTAGGGAAATGCTGGGCAAATTCCTTTTCATCTTCATTAGGGGAGTCTTGGGTAGCTTCGTCCTCCTCTTCAGCTCCTTCTATTTCTTACTCTTGATTTTCCTCTTCTTCACCTCCTTCTTCCTCCTTATCATCTTCCATAATGTCATTCATGTCCTCATCCTGCTCTTTCTCTTCAAGATTCCAGTCCTCTTTTTCCTGGGCTCTCTCCTCATTACCAGAATCCACCTCTGCATTATCATCCTTGACACTTCCCTTTCCCTGAGAAAGAGGGATATTTTCATTAGCATCATCTCCACTGACCTTTTCTTTCTCCTTATCACTTTTATTACCAGCTTCATCACTACTATCAGAGACTTTTTTCTTGTTTCTCTTCCTCTTCTTGTAGGTTTCAACCTTTCTATTGACCTCTATGATCTCCTTTCTTTTTCTAGTGACCCTTTTTGGGATTGGGTCTAGGATAATATCCCTTGCATACTCAACAATGAGGAGAATCAAACCCTCATACAAAATTGGATTACTCACTTTCTTCCTGTGCTCCATTATGCTACTATTCAGAGAGCTCAACAAAAAATATGAAAATGAAATCTTCTTATTGTGCCTAAAGTGATTAGCCAGAACAAAATGCAGGTTGTAGATTTTGGAATAGCGCCCGTCGAGCGTAAAGTACTCAATCATTACCTTCAGCATTTTAGCCCAAAAATCCTTAATTTTAGTAATATCCACATAATCCCCTTTTCCTTTTGTCATGAGAGCTTCTTCATCAATAGTTTTAGGGAAGAGCTTAAGAGATTCACTTCCTAACCGCTTGTTGCCTCTATTGAAATGTGTACCATCCAAGGGTAAACTAGTGATTTTGGCCAAAAGGGTAAGAGTAAGGGGGAAATATTTGCCCCATAAATTGACTTTTCCTTTAACTGAACCATCAGCAAACAAGGTAGTTACCTATTTATCATAGCCGTGAAGCTTTTCCATATACTGAGTGAACCCTCATTTTCTCAGCTTCTTCCAGACTTTCTTCTCTTGTCTCCATTTCTCACAGTTGAAGGGCTCCTCTCTCCTCAGACCTCCTCCCATATTTTTCTTTCTGCTTCTGTTCTAGCTTGACTTCTTACTAGTAATCTTTGTCTCACTGCTTTGCTTTCTATTTCTTTTTTGATTACTTAAAATAACCCAGAATCTATCTCATTAAAACTGAAATAATGATCCCACACTTCACCTTACATGCATCCCTCCTCGATAATTGTTTCATCCTTGTCATCATAATTTTAAGTGACTTTCCCTTCCTTGTGATTAATTTTATCATAAGTTATTAGACTTATGATATCGACATTTAGATTTTCTTCCCCTCTCCACATTTTAATGACATCACTATGGGTTCCTTCATTTGCCAACCTTTCCGTCAACTTATTACCTTCACAGTATATATGGGTGATGTGGTATTCCTCAAATGAGTTGATTATCATTTTAATTTTGTCTATTATATGATCTATAGTCCAGGAGCTCACTAAATTCCCTTTGATACAATTTACTATGTTGAGGCAGTCACCTTCTAGCCATAATTTCAAACATCCCATATCTTTAGCCATCTTCACCACATAAAGCGCTGCCTCAGCTTCTGCCACATGGTTAGTTTGAATCCCCAATGGAACAGAAATAGCTCCTAGGTAATTACCAGCCCGGTCTCTTATGAGGCCTCCCCCTCCAACCCTTCCAAGGTTTCCTCTACCACAGCCATCAAAGTTCCCTTTTAACCATCTCGAGGGAGGAGCATACCACATTACATTATCTCTAGGATTCGGATCAGTTCTTCTCTTCAGGTTCTCCTAGGAAATGGTACAGTCCTTCTTAGGATTAGGATTCCAAGAGTTGGTATCCTTCTTACTAATACTTCTGCAATTCTCTATAAGGTTTCTGGTAACAGATTTAGTAAACAAAAGAGAGGGTGCTTTTTATCTCTAAAAATAATGTTGTTCCTCTCCTTCCATATTTGCCAAGTAAAGTGAGGAATAACAATTTTCCAAAGATCCTTAGCATTTTTGTCATGAATAGGGCTATGCCATTGCTATACAAAGTCTTGGATGTTTTGAGGCTTAACCCACTTCAGGTTCATAGACAATGATTGAGTCCTAGACCTCTCTAGCAAAGGAGCAATGGATCATTAAGTGATTATAGGTCTCAGCTTCTTTAGAGCACATGATGCATCTATTAGGCATTTGGAACCCTCTTCTTATGAGGTTATCCATTGTGAGGATTTTATTCTAAACAAGCAACCAAAAAACATGTTAATTTTAGGGATAAGATCTTTATTCCATACCTGAGCACAGAAAGGTTGATCCTCAAAAGGGATGAGTAGAGCCAAGGTAGAGGCAACCAAGAACTTTCTAGAGATAGTAGGGCCCCATATCAGTTCATCAGACACATTTTCTCTGATAAACCATTTGTTAAGTTGTTTATTCACCTCTTTAAATTTGATATCCCTCAATCCCAAGTCGATCCATTCTTCATTTATCTAGTAGTCACTCACATATTCCCCAATGGTCTCTTTACATTCCTAGATCACAATTTTCCACTCCCCATTCTCTATAAGAGGCTTTTTCGATAGCCATTTGTCATTCCAAAATTGAATCTTCCTGCCATTTCCTAGCTTCCATCTAGCTCCTTTACTGATCAGGTTCTTACCCTTGCTAATATTGTTCCAAACAAACAAGCCCTAGGTTTCATTTTAAGATTGTATAATACCTTCAAGAGAAGTGAGATGGTATTTGCTTTTAATTATTTTATTCCATTCTTTTTCATCTTCAAATATCCTCCAACATTGTTTAGCTAATAAGGCTTTATTTTTATTAGTTATGTTTTTGATGCCCAGCCCCCTCAGCTTCTTAGGTTTACAAACCTTCTCCCAGTCCACCAAGCTAAATCTCTTTTTATCTTCAAATCTAGTCCAAAGGAACCTTTTTTGAATTTTTTCTATTAGGTCAACATACTTCAGAAGAATTTTGAATAGACTTAGAGCATAAACTAGAAGGTTTTGAAGAGTAGCCTTTAGCAGTTGAACTTTTTCATTTTGGCTAAGAGTTGCCCCTTTCCAACAAACCAGCTTGTTGTGAAATCTATCAAGAATTTCATTCCAAAAATTGGCCTCCAGTTTCAAACACAACGGCGAGCCTAAGTAAGGGGCAGGAAGCCTCCCTATCTTGGACCCAAGAATGGAAGAGATTTTATTCATTCTATCTTCAAGTGTGTTAAAAAAATATAGGAAACTTTTCTCCTAGTTTATAAGTTGACCTGTAGCATTAGAGTAAACATTGAGGGCCTTTTTCAGATTCCTCACCTCTTTGACAGTAGATTCTCCCATAAGAATCGTATCATCAACAAATTGTTTGTGATACTTCAGAGTCATCATTCTATCCTTTGAGTTGATCCTGCCTTGATTCAGAATCTAAAAGATTAGCATTCAAGGCTTCACTACTGATTTGATCTAAATATTTTTGGTCTTCATCAGTCCCCTATAGACCTAATAGGGAATCCCTCCCCTTGGTTGAATCCAGACTATCTTAAACCCTGGATATCAACCGAGGATCTGAATTAGTTGAAAGATCAAGGGTCTCCTCAGAAGAGTTGATCGAACAAGATTTTCCCTGAGATTTTTTCTTCTCATTTTGAGGTGCTGCTTCCTTTAGTTCTTTTGTTTCTTCCATCTCCATTTGAGGGGAAGCTTGCTTCTCCTCAGAGTTAGAACAGGGGTTATGATCATCAGGGGGTTTTTGGGTTTCCCCTTTTTTTTCATCCACTTCCATTTCTTTGATATCTTTGACTCCTGATCTTTCTTTTCTATAGGAGGCTTCAGGGGACAATGTTTAGCCCAGTGGCTAGACCTTTTATAGTTGAAGCAAGCAAAAGGTGTTGACTCATATTCTATTTCTTATCTCCACTTGCCAACTTTTGAGTTGAGAGTTATTATTTGGGGTAGTTCTGTATCTTGTTGGATATTAACACAAATCCTAGCAAACACTTGTCTAGATCGGGCCACTATCATCAGATCTATTTTTATTAGTTCACCAAAGGAACCAACTATAGCCACCAGTATGTCCTCATGCTGATATTCCATGGGTAAGCCAGGTAGTCTTACCCAGACAGGTGTAGAGATAAATAAACTTTCGTTATAATCCATATTCATTGACCATTTCTGTAATGATAAAGAAGATTTACCCATCATCCAAGGGCCATCAAACAAAACTTTAGAAAGATATTCTCCATTGGAGAACACAAAGGAAAAAAATCCTTTAGGCATAGCTGCAACATCCACCTATCCTTTAAGTTTCCATTTTTGAAAGGTTAAAGCTCTCACTGGATCAGTATTCAGTCTAGGACTTGTAAACTTACCTATCAAAGTAGAGGCCATTATAGAAATCGTATGGTCTATAATTTGGTTAGGAATGTTTATACCTATCTCCCCCTTTAATGGATCTGAAACAATATCAACCTCATGGAAAGAAGCTTTTCCAATTGGTTTGACCCCAAAAAGGCCCGACCATTTCTGCTTACCTTAGTTCGAGTTCTCACCATGTGAGGAATCTTCTTGTTTTTTTGTTTCTCTTCACCTTTCTAAGAGGTTTCATCCTTTTCCACCTTTGGTCCCAAGATAGGACCACTGTCCTTGCTAGGTTGGGCATGGCTTGACCCACCGGCACATTTTGTTGGATATTGCTAATGCATGGGTAGTGATTAAGACATGTAATATGTTTAATCACTACGTTACTGAATGGAAACTCATACTATTTTTTGGAAAGTTGTCTACAGTGAAGTATATGACTAGATATAGTGTTCTCATTATGGCAACAAAGTCATATAGTAGTTTGGAGACAGTGCACGTAGTGTAAAGATCAAAATTTAGTTAAGTGTTGAAGACTGGATAGTATACAAAGTTCCTATAGCTCAAAGCATCAGCGCATGTGTGTATGGATGAATTATGGTATGTGCCTTGGAAGTTAAGTTTTTTAGACTATACTTATGCTTAGTCTATGAGTGCATAAGTAGATATGCAAAGATGTGAAAGTTACAGTCAGTTGAAGTTGCACAACCAGTGTGTGTCAGTAGAGAACAGAGCATGGAGCTGACAGTTAGTATTTTGATTTGCGATTGTAATATAATATTGTAAAGGCTATGTGCCTATTATATTTAGGTTGCCGACATGTTTATATGTGTAATTGTAAGCATGCTTAAGCCAATTCATTTGGAAGTGTTGTTTGTAATTAGTTATAGGGCCAACCTATTTATGTATTTTGTATGAGTGCATAAATATAAGGTGCGGCCATTGCATTCGGTATGGAAGTTGTAATAGAGTTGTGATAAGTAGAGCAGAGGTATGTTAAGTTAGCATAAGATGTATTAGAGATTTGCAAAGGTCAAATCATCAGCGCACCAAAGGAACTAATCTGACAAGCAGTGTCACAGTGAACAGTTCACTTGCAGATATAGTGTGTATCTAAATCAGAAGGTTGTAGCCTTCACCATTTGACAGTGAGCTCTAGGACAGTGAGTCCACTCCCCTAATAGGGATCATTGTAAAAGACTCCTAATAGGGTCTGACCCTTAACAAGGTCTACTATACTTAAAGTATTGTAAAGCTACTCCTAACAGGGTAAAGGATCTTCTAACAAGGATCACAAAACACTAGTGCAGAATATTAGTGGGTATCAAGTCCCACCAGGGTTTTTACCTATTTGGGTTTCCCCGTAACCATATTGGTGTCATGTGTTGAATTCATGTTTCATGTTTATGTGAATGTTTAATTCAGTTCTTAAGCATTTATGTTTAGCATAAAGATTAAAGTTAAAAGTTAAAATACAGTGAACACTAATTCACCCCCCCCTCTCAGTGTTCCCATTCCTAACAATTGATATCAGAGCTCTGGTCCTCAGCATAGAAGTTTAACCACTTGGGAGATCATGGACAAAGAAGATATGAAACATCTAAAGAAAAATCTTGAAGCCACTCTTGAAGACCTGGACAATTCAGAAAGAGAAATTGAAGAACTAAAAGAAAAAGTCAGTGATGCTCAATTAGTTATCAAAAGACTAAGAACAGATTTGAAAGTACGCTCTAATAGTGAACTTGAAGAAAAAGTCAAGAAGTTGAGTGAAGAAAATGTATCCTTTTTAAGTCATCTTGAAGAATTTAATGACAAATTGATGAACAATCAAGACATCTACAATGAACAAGTCAAGGAGAACCTTCAACTCAATGAAGAACTAAGGGAAGTTAACTTAGAAATATTGGAGCTAAAGAATATCAAAGAGAGCTTGGAATCTGAATTGAAAAAGACAAAGGATCATATTAAAAAATTACACACCAATGCTGAGTTGGTAGAATCACAGTTGTATGCAAGAAGAATCAAAGGAGGCACTAGCTGTATTGGATACAATGAGCACAAAATCAGATTGACAATATGCGAGCAAGAAAGGATTCACAAAAGAACTCTACTAATGATGAGAAGACTAAAGATCAAACCAAAGACAATGGTGGTCCTCCCAAGAATGAGTGCAAGCAAGTTGAACACACCTATTTTACTTGTAACAAGAATGGACACATTGTGAGGATCTTTACAGAGGTAAAACCTTTTAATGGTTACTATTATTCTTGTAATAGATTTGGTCATAGAGCTATGAATTACAAGACTAGTAAGAAGAACAAGACTCAACAAGATCAAAGAAATCAGAATCAGACAAATGTTAGAAGTTCTTAGAATGTTACATGTCAGATATGTAACTATAATGGTCACTCACCCAGAATATGTAGAATGGTGACTCTGTTGGAGCTCTAAATTTTGAGAAAAATTTGGAGTCCTATATAATGATAAAACCCTAAAAAATGGCCTCTTAATTTCTATGCCAAATAATTAATGATGGAGTACATGAAATGGGATAAAATATTACATTAATTTTCAATTAAAAAGTTGAGATATTATGGAAGGAAGCTTTGTGACAAGAACAATCAAAATTCTATGATCAAAGCCTTCAGAAAATGCTGGAATTTCGACCTGCTGCAATGATGATGCTGACAGAGGATAAAGGTGATCTAATTTTAAAAATCTAAAAAAGACCCAGTTCGGGAAATCAAATTTCCTATTTCCTATAAAAGTATTAGCTTTCCATGAGGTGTTTTGGTTTTTCAACCAGACCCAAATCCAAAATATAGGTAGTTATCTTTTAGTTAGTTTATTATTTTTTTCAAAATAATTTGTAATAAGGGTGTGTCTTTTCACCCTAAAGAGGTGTGAAAGCCACTCAAACATGTATATATACATAATGTTAAATGTAGAGAGAAAAAAAAAAAAAGACAATACAATGAAGATTTTTATAGAATAGAATTTGATCACAACTGCAATATGAACTCTAATGTACTATTTTTTCAACTTTAATAAAGATAAGTGCTCTTCTTTTTATTTGTGTTTATAAGTTATATGTTTTCAATTAGTCTTTCAAATTACTTTGTGAACCAGGGTATCCTACTATGTTCTTTCATTGATTCATTTGTTTAATTTAATTTATACAATTTGAATAGCAGTTGCATGGTCTAAGAACCTATTATTGTTCCTTTCGGGCTCTTAAGTTGGGTTAAAATCCATAGGACTAATTGTATAAGTTAGTTAAATTTTTGTTTCAACTGAAGCTTGTAGGATGATGGTCTCGCTTTACAGGAGTGAGTTACCTTAAAACCATCTCTAATTGTATGTAGGATTGAAAGTTTTATGACTCTATAGCCCAAGTATTTAGAAGACACTGATCTAACTATTATTTGGAAATTTTCATTTGGTTCATACATTTGTAGTTTATAGATCATTAAATCATTATTTCAAAAGCATTACTTTTAATTATTTAGTATAATCCATTTAGTCAAGTATTATAGAATAGAGATTTTTAGGAGATTAGTTTCTTTCCTCAAAGGATCATTCAACACCTTTGGAGGAACTTTGTTTGTTATGTACTTAGTTGTGGGACATAGAGAATTAAATAGTTCAAAGTGAAATTAGGCCTACCACCCTTGGCTAGACTAAGCCAGAATTGCAAAGGTATCAGTGTGAACCTGTCAGTTGGCCAAAAGCGAATCTATCAGTTTTGGGCACCAACAGACTCATGTCAATGCGCTAAGGAATAATAGACCTCCAGTCATTTTTCACTCTTGTAACAAGGCTGGACATATCTCAAGGTTCTGTAGATCAATGACGCAAGGTCAGGAAAGCCCTAAAAAGATCGAAGAACTAGTTTTAGATCCTGAAGCAAAAGTCAAGTTTTTGAAAGCATCAGAGGATGTGAGCTTGATTTGGTTAGAAGGAAAGAAGGACATAGATGATGAGAATGTATTGGATGCATCCCCAGTGGACGCACCCTCTACATCTGCTTGAATGGCCCTTAGGGTCATATGGGGAGCTAATTTAGCTCTAGACCCTTGCGTGGTTGGTATACTCATCCTCAGAGTATGCACCTTTGGACTTAAGCTTTTGGAGTGTATAGGAACCTTTAGGAAAGAGTGTACATGTTGATTGTTAGCGGAGCTTGAGTTTGAAATTTTGAAGGGACAACCTGGTTTATGCGACATGCATTAATGGTGGATTTTTCACTTTAAAGTACACACAAGTCATTTTATTGCTCATTGCATTCAAATTATGAGTGATAGAGAGTAGAAGGAGCCTTGGAAGTTGGTGTGAAGTCTTGGTGATTGATCTATCAAATATTTTCTACAGTTATCAGTGCATTTGATTAGCTGCAGTAACCCTAGCTCATTGTGCCAATTCAGAAGCCGTCAGATTATCTCTAAGTATAGTTGGAAAGTGATTAACAAGTAAGTCATGGCCACTCCCATATTTTTTGATGTTGCTGAAAAGAAGAGATACATATTCAAGAGGCACCCATTCAAATCCACCCTAGATGATTTTGAAGGAGCTTTCTCCCACACGCCTATGGGCTTCATGCATGTGGAAGACATAAGGGATTACATCTAATGTAAGAAAGAACCTATTGGGCTAGATAGGCTAAGGGCACACATGGATACCATGGTGAAATAGGATAAAACATTCATGGATGAATACGCCAAATGGAATGGTCACCCTATTGTTGAGTATGCTACATCATATGAATTCTATGAGACAGAATGGATAAAAATATTATTAAGAAGAATCCATCATGATTTGTTTTGGATTAGAGATGTTCCAGTTAGAATTACAAATGACTTAATTCATGAGATGAAAAGCATCTCTAGAATAGGTGTCATCCTTCCTATGGGAAAGGATGTCAGGAAAATGGTAGAACAAGTATGTAAGTGAAGGAATGATAGGTGCAACATGACTATTGAGCTGATTGAGTAAGCTGACATCAAATTAATGTTAATGATATTGGGTTACAAGTTTCATCACACCAGCAGGGTGAATAGTGTGTCTGTAGGCACTATTCTAGCAGCTATCAATCCTGTGAAGGAAGATGGGGAATTCAACTTGTGTGAGATCTTGTGCACATAGTTGATAGATAACATCAAAGATATCAAGCATGCCAAAATAAAGATATTCAGGTTTGGGTCCCTAATCATCTACATGTACCTTCATATTGTTGGGAAGATATCAGATTTGTACTTGGACAAGTCCATACCTACCATGCCTCAGATATCCAACAAAGCATCCACAAAAAGCACACTAAGAGATTACATCACTTTGGAATTGAAGACTTTTAGAGATAAGATGCATATGAGGTATAGGATTCCAGAAAGAATTGTAGAGAAATATAAGGATACAATATGCTTTATGGTGGAGATTGATACTACATGTATGGAAGTTGTTGAGCCTAGAACTAAGTGGATTCATCCACTTGGGTATTAAGTAGAGGAACAAGTTCTTGAAGCTTAGGCTCAGGTACTTCTGTCAGCCCCTAAAGACCCTAATGAACCTAAGTGGGGAACCTATGAGGAAAAGACCAGAGAAGTTGATGCAAAACTTAACAGTGGTGCAACTAAAAGAAAGGTTGCAAAGGTCACTTCTGAGAACTTGAGAATACATGGTGTGTCTCAAGAAAACCTTGATAAAGCAAGGGATGAAAAGATTTCCCTAGAATTGAAAAGCATAGTAGCAGAGGAAGAACAAGAGGATCCTAAGTTGAAGAAGATGAAAACTAAATCAGATGATAGTCAGAAGGGTAAAGAAGATAATACTCCTTCTGTGCTGATAGATGCTATTGATCTTGCCACTCCTCTGGAGTATAAGCCTATATTCAAGAGGAAGAAAGAAGCTAGCACTAGTCATCCATCCTCGTGAGCACTAAGGAGAAAGAAAAACATTCAAGCACCTCCTAAGGTAGGATTCAGACCAAGCCTTAAAGTTTTGAATGCAAGAATTGTTGATGAAGGTAGAATTGATCAAGTAGAGAAGTATTATGACACATATAGTGAGATTGAAAAATAAAAAATACATAGTATGATTGTCGAACACATGATCAAGTTCGAGAAGATAGTCCTTGAGTTGAAAACCTCCATTCTAGATAAAGTATGGGATATATTAGAAAACCTAAAGAGACAAGAAAATGAAGAAGATCTAAGGATCAGAGAAAAAGTATTAGAAGATACTCTGCCAGTATGTTCTAAAGAAGAAGTGGCACTAGTATTAAATTTGGTGAAGCCACACTTAAGGAAAAAGATGAGAACTCTTCATATTATGAACAAAGACTATGAGCTAATAATGAAGGAAATAGAGAAGGCCTTTGAAAAGGTGTCATTGGAACAATAGATAAAACCACCTACTACACCCATCACTCATGCACCTAGTAAGTAAGAAAAAGAAGTAGAGACCTTCAATGTACTAGTGATAGGTCCTCAGGACTCAGCATCCATAGGAGAAACTCAAATAGAGGCAGACAAGTTTGTGCCCATCTTAGAATCTCATGAAGGTAGCACTATTATCATAGATAATGTGGAGATAGCCATGGCGGCTACTGATAATGATTTGGACAATTTTGAGGAAGCATTTGCTAGTACTGAAGAATCAGAAATCTTATGTAGCAATACACCTCCCACTCCACAAGAAAAATTACTCATAGAAGAGGTAGAAAAAAAAGAAGAAGATACTTCTGTTGATCTTGCAAAGGTAAAACTAGAAGTGATGGACAACACTCCCATCACTCCCTCCTCAGCATTGTTGTCAAGTTTGACACCTGACACAAGTAGTTTAGACTCCTGGAAAGAAGAAGACCTGATTAAGTTTAGTGTCCTGGCTATGGAGAAGGAAAAGGAGAAACAAGTTATGAGGAATCCTCTCCTGATAGAATCAGTGAATATTTTGAACAGTTTTCTGTCAAAGGATAAGAAAGTGCTAAAAGTACATTCAATTGATGATGTGAGTTCAGTCCTCTCACAGTTCAAAAGAAAATTTTCTAGCCTAGAAGAATCTACATCCATAGTAGCAGAAGAGAATTACTTAAAGAAGAGACTAAATGAGTTGATGAGTAACTTTGCACTAGACTTGAATTCTCTTAAGTTTGGTCAAGCATCATTGAAATATTTTTCTGATGAAGGAAGAAGGATCATTGCAACATGCATGGATCAAGACAAGCTCATCGATGCTCACTTCAAGAAGATAAAAGAAGTAGAAGATTTGATTGAGAAGGTAAAGAATTTGGTATCAGACAAATCCACTAATGTAAACATGTGCAATAATGTCTACCAAAGACAAATAGACAAGATTGAGAAGGAAGAAAAAGAGATAACAAGGATAAGGTCTAGACAGACTCAGTTGAGGAATGGTCTTGCGCCCTCTTTAGACATCCTGAATTAGAATATAAAGGAGATTGATGCCACCATGGTAACTTATGATCATGGTCCCATCAGTGACTTGGAGAATATGGAGAAGCTTCAATATGCATTATGTGCCCATCTCCAAATAGTTAACTCTCTGATAACCTTTTGGAAGAAGGAGATCCAGAACCTCAAGATTGCATATCCAGATGTTTTCCCTTAGTGAGTATGTGTATTTACAGTTTTTTGATGCACCTTTGTCATTAATGTAAAAGGGGGAGTTGTGTATAGAATATGGAGTATATATATGTATAGGAGATATAAGGTTATGTATAGAAGACAAAAGTTTTTGTGTAAAGGTACAGTTAGCAACTTGGCCATATTCCTTTGTTGCTATCAATGAAAAAGGGGGAGATTGTTGAAAATTTGTCTATACTGAAGTATATGACTAGATATAGTGTTTTCATTATGGAAAAAAAGTCATATAGAAGTTTGGAGACAACACACTTAGTGTAAAGATCAGAATTAAGTTAAGTGTTGAAGACTGGATAGTATATAGAGTTCCTATAGCTCAGAGCATCAGCACACATGTGTATGGATGAATTATGGTATGTGTCCTGGAAGTTAAGTTTGTTAGACTATACTTATGCTTAGTCTATGAGTGCATAAGTAGATATGCAAAGATGTGAAAGTTATAGTCAGTTGAAGTTGCACAACAAGTGTGTGCCAGCAGAGAACAGAGCATGGAGCTGACAGTTAGCATTTTGATTTGCGATTGTAATATAATATAGTAAAGGCTATGTGCCTATTATATTTAGGTTTCCAACATGGTTATATGTGTAATTTTAATCATGCTTAAGTGAATTCATTTGGAAGCGTTATTTGTAATTAGTTATAGGGCCGACCTATTTATGTATTTTGTATGAGCACATAAATATAAGGTGCACCCATTGTATTCGGTATGGAAGTTGTAATAGAGTTGTGATAAGAAGAGTAGAGGTATGTAAAGTCAGCCTAAGATGTATTATAGATTTTCTAGAGGTCAAAGCATCAGCGCACCAAAGGAACTGATCTAACAAGCAGTGTCACAGTGAACAGTTCACCTGTAGATATAATGTGTATCTGAATTAGAAGGTTGTAGCCTTCACCATTTGAGCAGTGAGCTCTAGGATAGTGAGTCCACTCCCCTAATAGGCATCATTGTAAAAGACTCCTAATAGGGTCTAACCCTTAACAAGGTCTACTATACTTAAAGCATTGTAAAGATACTCATAACAAGGTAAAGGATCTTCTAACAAGGATCACAAAACACTAGTGCAGAATATTAGTGGGCATCAAGTCCCACCGGGGTTTTTACCTATTTGGGTTTCCCCATAACCATATTGGTGTCATGTGTTGATTTCATGTTTCATGCTTATGTGAATGTTTAATTTAGTTCTTAAGCATTTATATTTAGCATAAAGATTAAAGTAAAAATTTAAAATATAGTGAACACTGATTCACCCCCCTCTCTCAGTGTTCCCATTCCTAACACTATTGTCATTAGTGTTTTCTCACTGATGTCAACATATGCTTTTATGAACGAACCAGACTAGTAATCACAATGTACAGATAGTGTATGAATGTTTCAGATGCTGCAAAGTTAGATGAGAGTTCAGGTGGATGTTGTGATCTTATATCTATGATCACACCATTAAGCATTTCTTATTAAGAGATTTACAACTATTTTGGTAAAGACTAGTCACTGGACTGTGACAGTAAGAATTGATAGAGTTAGTCTCTGAGTTTTTGATATATCTTTCAGAGGGATTCGATTCAAGGTATGAAAACTTGAAGGATGATGGAAAAGGTACTGACAAATGTTTATTGGTCAGTACAAGGTACTGAGTGATTGGTGACATCATCTATGGTGTGTGCTCTGGCGATGGCTTATTCTAAAGCTGACTCAAGGAATGAAGCGTGTGTTTTGTTTAGCAAGCATAAATCAAGGATGTCAGTCCTTAATTTTTGTAATGTAATTATTGTTAACTTGTTTTAGATACCATGTGTATCTTAGCTAGGTTTTATGTAATTGTTTGTAATTAGGAAAGCCTTATGGGCCAACCTGATCTTGGTAAAATGTAATAAGGTATAAATGAAAGGTCTTTTTTTAGAAAAGACATGGATGGAAAATATGTGATATAGAGAGGTTGAGAAAGCTATGAGCTTGTATCTACTGAATGTAGAGAAGAGGTTTACTGGTGGACTTCATTAGAACTGATCAAGCAAAGACAGTTGCTGGCAAACAGTTCAAAGGATTGTGTATTTCTTCATATACACCTATTGCAAACTAGTGAGTTCAAAAGGTGGATTTAACCTTCTTTAGGTAGTGAGCCCTCTTTTTTTCTTGACTCCTAACAGGGTCTGTCCTCTTACAAGGACTATGTATTGTAATGTTTCAATAAGCTCCTAACATGGCTATATCTTCTAACAAGGATTACTATACTCTCAGTACATCATTAGTGGGTGCTAATTCTCATAGGAGTTTTTACCTTTAACAGGGTTTCCCCATAACCAAAATATTGTGTTATAATGTTGGCATTCATTGTGTTCATTGGATTTGATATTATTGAGCTTAAAGTTTAAAGTTCAATATTCTGTCATACAATTGATTCACCCCCCCTCTCATTTGTATTGTGGATTGTTATTCCAAACAATTGGTATCAGAGCTTGTGGTCCTTAGAGAGAAAGCTTAATAGCTTGAGGTGATCTTGGAGATGGCATTCTATAGGAAGGAAAGTCCTAAGTTTGATCTTGAAAACTTCAACAATTGGAAAAACAAGATGCGAACACATTTGCTATGTATGGGAATAGACTACTAGATGATTGTGAAGAAGAAGGAATCTGTGAAGGCTGAGAATGACTTGGAAATAGCCAATGAGGATTAAAAGAACTTATTTTCATGCAACATGGTTGCAAGAGAAGCTTTGATCAACGCACTATCTGAGGATGATGGTGGAGATTTTCTAGCAGGCCAGTACTGATTATATGTTTGTCACTGATGAAAACATATGGAAAGTAGCATGTGTGGAAGTCTTATGTAGTAAGCCTTTAGTATATGATGCATGGACATGATATCAGCATGATATCATGGAGGCAGAGGTTAACTATAAGTACAGATAGTTATATAGCAGCTTGTGTTAGCAGTGTTCCTGATAGAGTCACATGCAGTCTTCTGTGTATGGTTGTCCATACAGTTGTCTTATGGGCATGCACCCTAGGATATATATTGAAGACATGTTAGTGATGTTTTAGTTATGAATGCATAGTATAATGATGAATGGAAGTGAAGTTATGTAGTCGCTATTCACTAGTAGCAGTTTCTTGTGTTTGTTCAGAAGAGCCGATAGAGATTTTATTATTTCTTGAGTTGCGCGTATCTTGAGGATATGCGCCCTTGGAGTCAAGCTTGGAGAAGTGTTATTGATGTTCGGTTAAGAGTGCATAAGTTAATTCAGCTTACAGAGAGAGTTCCAATTATTTTGGTAGAGCCGATAGTGTGTGGCATGCATCTACAATTATTTTATTAGACAGGTCCTAGAATGAGTTGCGTGCATAATAAAGCCAAAAGAATGTTTGTTGGAGTTTATTATGGTTTCTCTAATATGATTTCAAGGTGGTTCTAATAGGCTGACTTGATTATATCTTTTGGAGGAAATATATTTATAGGCATTCATTTGTGATTTCTTGAGTGTGGTTCATGGTTGATTAAGCAAAGCAGAGCAGAGTGTGCAAAGTGTTGAACCATCAGAAGAAGGTCTATGTGACCAATTAGAGTATGTGTGCTATTCATTGGCATTGATCTAGATAGTAGGTCAAAGTGCAGTTCACCAAGATCTAGCTATAGTGTGTATCTGTTATTCAGAAGGTTGTAACCTTTGCCCATTTGAGCAGTGAGCTCTCAGACAGTGTGTCCTCTCCCCTAATAGGGATAATTGTAAAAGACTCCTAATAGGGTCTAACCCTTAACCAGGCCTATTGTACTTAATATATTGTAAAGCTACTCCTAACAAGGTAAAGGATCTTCTATCAAGGATCATTATACACTAGTACAGAATATTAGTGGGTATCAAGTCCCGCCGGGGTTTTTACCTATTTGGGTTTACCAGTAACCAAAATATTGGTGTTGTGTTCAAGTGTTATTTCATTGTGTTTATGCTTTATGTTTAAGTATACTTAATTGGATAAAGAATTGAAACTTGAAACTTGTAGATAATTGATTCACCCCCCCCCCCCCCCCTCTCAGTTATCTCTTGGGACTATTCCTAACAATTGGTATCAGAGCCAAGTTCCTCGGAGAGAAAGTTTAATAGCTTGAGGTTGATCAGATGGCATACTTTAGGAAAGAAAGTCCTAAGTTCAATGGAGAGAATTATCTTGATTGAAAGAACAAGATGGTGACCCATTTATAGTGCATTGCTTTTGAATTTTTTAATGTAACCATCCAAGCAATCAAGATTCCTACATTAGAAGACCTTGCAAAAGATGATGCTACTGATGCTCTAAATGAATTATTTCATCATAATTCTATTGCTAAAGAAGCCCTTATCAGCGCCCTATTTGATGGTGAATTTTTGGAAGTAAAAAAGATAGATATAGCCCATAAAATTTGGAAACACCTTGGAGACTTTTTTGAAGGAGACAAACACGCAAAGGATGCACGTAGAAAGACATGGAAGAAAAGATATAATGCATTAGAGATTCTACCTGAAGAAAATATTATAGCTTACAATCAGATGATTAATGAAGTAGTTGCTGGAATCAGGAATAATAGTGGAGAGATTTTTGAGGAAGACATTATGGACAAGTTGATGCTTACTCTTACTCTAGAATATGAAAGCAAGATCAACATCCTTGATGAGACCATGCAGCTTACATCAAATTTCAAGAGAGAGACCTTGATCAACAAAATCTCAGCTTTTGAGATTTCAAGATTGAAGATAGAACCAAAGAGTGAGACAACTTTCAAAGCAACAGTTCATGGTAAGAAATATGCAAACACTGCTAGTAATTTTGATGATGATGAAGATAAAACACTAGATTATTTTATTGCTATGATTTCCAAAAGAGAAAAGAAAGGAAAAGGAAAATATGAAGGTCAATTTCCATTTAAGTTCTTTTTATGTAATAAGATTGGTCACTTTGCATCTAAGTGTCCCACTAGAGCTAGAAAGTTCAAAAAGGATTATAAGCCTAAGTATTCTAAGGAATGCTACTATGTTGGAGATGGAGTCTCAGATGAAGAATCAGGTGAAGAAGAAATTGGATTCATTGCTATTGTAGACAAAACACATATTAAGTTAGTTCCTAAAAATGAGAAAGTGAATCAAGATTTAGCATTGATTTCCCAAGCAAATATAAGAATAGACTGGATTATAGACAGTGGTTGTTCACATCACATGATAGGTGATAAAGGCAGGTTTGTTCATTTGGAAAAATACAATGGATGTATGGTCATATTTGGAGACAACACTCCTAAACCTATAGTTGGTAGAGGAGCCATTGCTTTGGATGGAAAGAACAATAATGATGATGTTCTTTATGTTGATGGTTTGAAACATAACCTTCTTAGTGTTGGACAGTTACTTGGTAAAGGCTATCAGTTGGAGTTCAGAGATGACAAATGCATCATTAAAAACAAAGATGGTGTTATGATTACATCAAGCAAAAAGACAAGAGGTAATGTTTTTCAACTCAATTCAGAAGCAAGATGTTTTGTTGCTAAAGTTGATGACAGTTGGTTGTGGCATAAAAGACTATGTCATATCAATTTTGATAACATAGTAAAGATAAGAAATGTTAAAGCAGTAAGAGATCTACTTAGCATAGAAAATCTAGTTGATACTATATGTAGGGAATGTGTGATGGGGAAGCATGTGATAAATTTATTCAGGAGCAAGCAGAATTCAACAAAGAACAAGTTGGATCTGATTCATACAGACCTATGTGGACCAACTCAAACAAGATCATACTATGGTGAAAGGTATTTTATTTTGTTTGTTGTTGATTATACTAGGATGATGGGGGTTGCATTCTTAAAAGATAAGTCAAAAGCTTTTGAGAAGTTCAAAATATTCAAATCTAAGGTTGAGAATGAATCTGGATTAAAGATAAAATGTTTGAGATCAGATAGAGGAGGAGAATTCACCTTTGACAGATTCTATGAGTACTGCGAAGAACATGGCATAAAGAGACAATTAAGTGCACCTAGAACACCTCAGCAGAATGGAATTGAAGAGAGGAGTAGGATCATTCTTGATATAGTGTGCACCATTACAATAGAAGGAAAAGTTGCACACACCTGTTGGAGAGATGCGGTCAATATAACAGTCTATACAATCAATAGAATTTAGTTAAGGCCTAGCACTGACAAAACACCTTATGAGATATGGTTTGGTAATGTTCCCACTGTAAAATACTTTAGAATCTTTGGAAGCAAGTGTTACATCAAAAGGGATGAAGCAGTAGGCAAGTTTGATGCAAGAAGTGATGAAGGTATTTTTCTTGGTTACTCTACTAAAAGTAAAGCTTATAAATGTTTCACTTTAAGATTGAAAAAGATCATTGAAAGTGCTCATGTAAAGATTGATGAAAATTTTATGATTCAAGAAAGATATCATGATTACTCACCCATGATTAAAGAAGAACCTAGACCCTCCACTAGTGAGATAGTTATTGAGAAAATATTTGACAACATTGATGTGTTGTTCAATGACCCTAAGACAAGTGAAGAAGGTACTCCTAAGGCTAATGAGTCAGCATCACCTAAAGTTCCAAAGTTTACATCAAGAAATCATTCCAAGAAAGACATCATTGGAGATCAGAGCAGAAAAGTCTTAACAAGATCACAAGTAAAGAACTCAGCTAGCAATGATGTGGTATGTTTACTAGATCTTAGATTAAACCTTTAAGTGTTGAAGATGCTTGTAAGGATTCAAATTGGCATGATGCTATGAAAGATGAACTTGATCAGATCATTAAGAATGACACTTGGGAACTGGTCCCAAGACCTAGTGATAAGAATGTGATTGGAACAAAGTGGATATTCAAAAACAAGATGATTGAAGATGGTACAGTAGTAATAATTAAAGCAAGATTAGAATGTAAGGGATATGTGCAAAGAGAAGGCATTGATTATTTAGACACATTTGCACCTGTGAGTAGATTAGAAGCTATTAAGTTATTTTTAGCTTATGCTACAATTAAAAAATTCAAAGTTTATCAGATGGATGTCAAATCAGCATTCTTGAATGGAGACTTAAAATAAGTATACATTGAGCAGCCTGAAGGATTGACCTAATCAGATAGACTTGATATGGTATGTAGATTGAAGAAGTCCCTCTATGGACTTAAGCAAGCCCCTAGAGCATGGTATGAGAGACTAGATGGATACTTAAAAAATATTGGATTCAAGAAAGGAGCGGCAGATTGTAATCTATTCATTAGAGAGACATCTGAAGGTTTATTACTTGTAGCTATATTTTTTGATGACATTATCTTTGGAGGTAATGACAAACTCAGTGCTGAATTTGCCAAAGAAATACAGAATGAGTTTGAGATGAGTATGATTGGTCCTATCAAGTACTTTTTGGGATGAAATGTGTAGCAGATAGAAAAAGGGATTTTCATTAATCAATCAAAGTATGTGAAAGAGCTACTGAAGAAGTTCAAGATGGATGATTTCAAGCTAGTAGGAACCCCTATGATTACTGGATGCAAGCTTACAAAGGAAGATGACTCACCAACAGTTGATATAACATTGTATAAGTCTATGATTGGTAAACTCATTTATCTTACTCAGACTAGACCTAACATTTCTAATGCAGTTGGTATAGTTGGAATATTTGCAGTAGAGCCTAAACAAAGTCACCTCATGGAAGTAAAGAGAATATTCAGATACTTGTAGGGCACTATATATTATGGTCTATGGTATCCTAACTTAGAAAATGTTGAGCTTCATGTGTACATGGATGCAGATTGGACAAGATGTGTTGATGACAGAAAAAGTACTTCAGGTGGAGTAGTGTTTCTTGGTGATAGACTTGTCACTTGGACAAGCAAGAAACAAAACTATATTTCTCAGTCAACAATAGAAGCGGAGTATGTTGTAGCAACCTTGAATTGTTCTAAAATTGTTTGGATCAAGTAGATGATAAAAGGTTTTGGAATTCAGATTTATTATCCTATTGTTATTCAATGTGATAACACTAGCACAATCAATATGTCAAAGAACCTTGTGATGCATGCAAAGACAAAATACATTGAGATCAAGTATCACTTCCTAAGAGAGAAAGTGGCAGAGAAAGAAGTCAAGTTGGACTATGTGACTACTAAAGAATAGTTGGCAGATATATTCACAAAGCCCTTGCCAAAGCATACTTTTGAGTATCTCAAGGGGATGTTGGGAGTAATTCCCTTCCCTGATTCTGCTTAGAAGGAAGTAGGAATGGCATCAGTCCTCAGGGACTGATGGAAGGTTGACTACTCTACCTCAGGAGTAGTACTGGTGCTTAAAATGAGTGGCACCCTTTTCCATTGATTTCAAAGGGGGATTATATATATAGATTCATGAAAAACAAAAGTAAAAAGAGGAGTAATATACTAAGGGGGAGCAACATTCAGTTATGATAGTAGTACAGTTGAGGAAATGGAGAATATTAGAAAATATTGTAGGAGATGGAGGATTCATCTTTGGGGAAGTTTTGGAGAATGTTATAAAAGAAATGTTCATTTGGGTTGATGGTGGTTTTTCATTCCACATGTTGCCATCAATGACAAAGGGGGAGATTGTTGGAGGTTTGCCAACAGGCCAATACTGACTGTATGTTTGTCATTGATGACAACATATGGAAAGTAGCATGCATGGATGTCTTATGTAGTAAGCCTTTAGTATATGATGCATGGACATGATATCAACATGATATCATGGGTGCAGAGGTTAACTATAAGTACAGATAGTTATATAGCAACTTGTGTTAGCATTGTGCCTAACAGAGTTACATGCAGTGTTCTGTGTATGGTTGTCTGTACAGTTATCTTATGGGCATGCACCCAAGGATATATTTTGAAGACATGTTAGTGATGTTTTAGTTATGAATGCATAGTCTAATGATGAATGCAAGTGAAGTTATGCAATCGCTATTCACTAGTAGTAGTTTCCTGTGTTTGTTCAAAAGAGCCGACAAAGATTTTATTGTTTCTTGAGTTACGCCTATCTTGAGGATATGTGCCCTTGGAGTTAAGCTTGGAGAAGTGTTATTGATGTTCGGTTAAGAGAACATAAGTTAATTTATCTTATAGAGAAAGTTCTAGTTGTTTTGGTAGAGTTGACAATGTGTGGCGTGCATCTACAATTATTTTATTAGACATGTCCCAGAATGAGTTGCGTGCATAATAGAGCTGACTGAATGTTTGTTGGAGTTTATTATGGTTTCTCTAATATGATTTCAAGGTGGTTCTAATAGGCTGACTTGATTATATCATTTGGAGGGAAGATATTTATAGGCAGTCATTTGTGATTGCTTGAGTGTGGTTGATGGTTGATTAAGAAGAGCAGAGTGTGCAAAGTGTTGAACCATCAAAAGAAGGTCTATGTGACCAAGTAGAGCATGTGTGCTATTCATTGGAACTGATCTAGATAGTAGGTCAAAGTGCAGTTCACCAAGATCTAGATATAGTGTGTATCTATTATTTAGAAGGTTGTAGCCTTCGCCCATCTGAGAAGTGAGCTCTCGGACAGTGCGTCCTCTCCCCTAGTAGGGACAATTTTAAAAGACTCCTAATAGGGTCTGACCCTTAACCAAGTCTACTATACTTAATATATTGGATAGCTACTCCTAGCAGGGTAAAGGATCTTCTAGCAAGGATCACTCTACACTAGTACAGAATATTAGTGGGTATCAAGTCCCATATGGGTTTTTACCTATTTGGGTTTCCTCGTAACCAAAAGATTGGTGTTGTGTTCAAGTGTTCTTTCATTGTGTTTATGCTTTATGTTTAAGTATACTTAATTGGATAAAGAATTGAAACTTGTAGATAACTAATTCACCCCCCCCCCCTCTCAGTTATCTCTTGGGACTATTCCTAATAGGTGAGTTTACTGAAATTAAAGACCTAGATTTGGCACATGAAATTTGGAATAGACTAGAGGCACTTTATGAAGGAGACAAGTATACAAAACAAGCTAAGTTGCAAAACTTGAAGACAAAGATGGAGAAGCTATAAATGAATGAAGATGAAAGTATTAGGGCCTATGTTCAAAGGGTTACAGAAGTTGTAGTTGGAATCAGAAACTATGGAGGCACTTATGATGAAGATGAAGTTATTGCAAAGATTCTCAGATCTCTAACTCCTACTTACAAATTCAAGGAAATGTCAATTCAAGAAACTATACCCCTGACTCCAAACTTTAGTAGAGAAATGTTGATTGCAAAGTTAACTACCTTTGAAGCTGTGAAATTAGGAGAAGCTGAACCTAAAGTTGAATATGCATTTAGGGCATCCGTACACAAGAAAGTATCTGCACTTCCGATCACAAGCAAAGAAGACCTGAAAGAAGAGCTTGGTGAGTATGCCGAGGAATGGGAGAAGATAATGGAAGAAGAAAAGAAGATGGAAGAACTTGTTGCATTGATTGCTAGAAGAGAGAAAAGAGGTAAGGGAAAATTTGAAGGAAAATTACCTTTGAAATGTTTTTCATGCAATAAGATAGGTCATTTTGCATCTAGATGTCCTACAAGAGTTCCTAAGTACAAACTTGATTATGAAAAGATTAGAAGAGACAAAGAATGTTATTATGCTAGTGAAGGAATCTCTGATGATGATCTAGATGATGACGAGATTGGATTTGTTGCTATTAAAGATAAACTTTTTCATGAAGAAAAAGCCATAGTATCTCATGTTGACAAGAAAACTGAATGGATAATTGATAGTGGATGTTCTCATCACATGACTCGTGATAAAAACAAGTTTGTTAAATTAGTAAATTATGGTGGAGGTGTTTTAAGGTTTGGGGACAATCTCCCAAAGTCCATCATAGGAGTTGGATCCATCACTCTGGATGGAAATACTAATACACACAATGTACTACTTGTTGAAGGACTGAAACACAATTTGTTGAGTGCTGGACAGTTAATGGATAAAGACTTTCAATTAAGTTTTTTTAATGGTAAATGCTTTATCAGAAGAAAGGAAAGGAAACTGATTGCTATCAGTTCAAAATCTAGATGTAATGTATTTGAACTAAACATATCTGGAGCCTCTTGTTTTGTTGCAAAGGTAGATGATAGTTGGTCATGGCATAGAATATTTTCTCATGTTAACTTTGATAACATTGTGAAGGCAAGTATGGCTAATGTAGTAAGATATCTACGAAAGATTGTGAAACCTTCTAACACTATATGCAGAGAATGTGTTATGGGAAAGAAAACTAAAAGCAGTCATAAAAGAAAAACATTTACATCAAAAGGAAAGTTGGATCTAGTACATACATATCTATGTGGGCCTATAAGAGAAAATTCATACTATGGTGAAATGTATTTTATACTCTTTGTTGATGACTTTTCTAGAATGATGTGGGTTACTTATTTGAGAGAGAAATCAAAAGCATTTGACAAATTCAAGTTGTTTAAAGAAAAAGTAGAAAATGAATAAAGACTGAAAATCAAGTGTTTAAGATCAGATAGAGGTGGAGAGTTTACATCATATTTATTTAAATCATACTATGAAGAGCATGGGATAAAAAGACAAACATCTACTCCTAGGACTCCACAACAGAATGGGATAGCAGAGAGAAGAAATAGAACTATACTTGATGCTGCCAGGACAATGTTGATTGAAGGAAATATATCTCACGTACATTAGAGAGAGGTTGTTGGAACAACAGTGTACACATTAAACATAATTCAAATCAGAGATGGCACAAGTAAGAATCCCTATGAACTATGGTTTGATCATACTCCTACTGTAAAATATTTTAGAATTTTTTGGTAGAAAATTTTATATCAAGAGGGATGATGAGATAGGGAAATTTGATGCTAGAAGTGATGAAGGTATCTTCCTTGGTTACTCTGAGGCATACAAATGTTTCAATCTGAGATTAAGGAAGATGGTTGAAAGTAACAATGTAAGAATAGATGAGAAATTTTAGATACAAGAAAGAATGTATGACAATAGTCAGATATCAGAAGTGAAAGAAACCACTACTGCTGCCGAAGAAGAAGAACTTGTTGAGGAAGAAAGTGAAAAAGAGGCTTGTGATGATATAAGAAAGACTACTAAAACTCCTAAAAATCCAAGGTATGTACAAAATAACCATCCTGAAAATAAAATTATTGGCAATACCAGTCAGGGAGTGCTAATTAGATCTAAATTTAGAGAAGAAATTTGTTTGATTTCTCAAGTTGAGCCAAAAACTATAGATGAATCATTTAAAGATGAATCTTGGATAAATGCCATGAAAGAAGAATTGGATTAGATAAAGAAAAATAATACTTGGGAATTGGTTCCAAGACCTAAAAATAAAAATGTTATAGGAACAAAATGGGTCTTTAGAAACAAAATGGATGAAGAAGGAACAATTGTAAGGAACAAAGCAAGACTAGTGTGTAAGGGATACTCACAGCAAGAAGGCATAGACTTTGAAGAAATATTTGCTCTTGTTGCTAGAATATAGGTAGTAAGATTATTTCTATCTTATGCTGCACACAAAAGCTTCAAAGTGTATCAGATGGATGTTAAAGCTGCATTTCTGAATGGAGATCTTGAAGAAGAAGTATACATAGAACAACTAGATAGATTTCCTCTATGCGAAGACAAAGACATGGTGTGCAAATTGAAGAAAGTACTATATGGGTTGAAGCAAGCTCCTAGGGCTTGGTATGAAAGGTTGGACAAGTATCTACTTGGACTTGGATTCAGAAAAGGTAATGCAAATAGTAATTTGTATTTAAGAGCTACTGAAGATGGAATCTTGATAGTAGAAGTATTTGTGGATGGCATTATCTTTGGAGGTAATGATGATCTATGTAAGAAGTTTGCTAAAGAAATGGAAAGTGAATTTGAGATGTCCATGATAGGTGAAATGAAATTCTTTCTTGGACTGTAAATAACTTAGAATGAGAATGGTATTTTCATTTCTCAGACCAAGTATCTCAAAGAATTGCTTAAGAAATTCGGTATGGAAGATTGTAAACCAATAGGAACACCTATAGTGACTGGAAACAAGCTAACAATTGATGATGAATCAAAATGTGTTTTTCAGACTTTGTATAGATCAATGGTTGGAGGGCTACAATATCTAACTCACACCAGACCATATATTGCTAATGTTGTTGGAATTGTGGCTAGATATTAGGTAGAACCCAAAGAGACTCATCTAGTTGCTGTGAAAAGAATATTGAGGTATCTCAGAGGAACCATAGACTATGGTTTATAGTATGACATGAATGATAGTTTTGAACTTCATTCTTATACTGACACTGATTGGGCAAGAAATATTGATGACAGAAAAAGTACCAGTGGTGGTGCATTTTTCCTTGGGAAAGAATGGTTTCTTGGCTAAGTAAGAAACAAGATTGTATAGTACAATCTACTACTGAATCAAAATATGTTGTTGTTGCTATAAATTGCACTCAAATTGTTTGGATGAAACAAATGCTGATAGCCATTGGAATAACTTTTAATGAGCCTATGGTTATCCATTGTGATAACACCAGCACAGTAAACATGTCAAAGAATTTGGTGATGCACTCTAAAACTAAACACATTTCTATCAAGTATCACTTCTTGAGAGACAAGATGGCAGAAAAAGAAATCAAGCTAGAATATAACAGTACAAAAGAGTAGGTTGCAGACATTTTTACAAAGCCACTACTGAAAGATACCTTTGAACATCACAGAGGTATACTAGGGGTTCAAGCCCCTCCTAGTCAGAACTAAATGACGCAGAGATGCATCGATCCAGAAGTGTTCAGAGCCTCATCATTTTATGGACTGGATGTAGGGATCTACTCCTCAAGGGGAGTGATCATGGAAGAAAGTTTATATGTGAAGGTAGTTGAAGGCTCATGGCACCCTTTTCCATTGTTTTCAAAGGGGGAGTGTTTCTATGAGAAAATCTCTACTGTTTGGGGAGATTGTTCAGTTGAAGGACTTTGGATTGATATAGCTTTGGGACAAGATTTTCCCATATGTTGACATCAATGCCAAAGGGGGAGATTATTGGATATTGCTAATGCATGGGTGGTGATTGAGACATGTAATATGTTTAATCACTATGTTACTGAATGGGCACTCATACTATTGTCATTTGTGCTTTGTCACTAATATCAATATATGCTTTTATGAAGGAACCAGACTGGTAACCACAATGTACAGATAGTGTATAGATGTTTCAGATGCTGCAAAGTTAGATGAGAGTTCAGGTGGATGTTGTGATCTTATATATTTGATCACATCATTAATCATTTCATATTAAGAGAGTTACAGCTATTTTGGTAAAGACTGGTCACTAGATTGTGACAGTAAGAATTGACATAGTTAGTCTCTAAGTTTTTGATATATCTTTCAGAGGGACTGGATTCAAGGTATGAGAACTTGAAGGATGATGGAAAAGGTACTGATGGATGTTCATTGGTCAGTGTAAGGTACAAAGTGATTGGTGATGTCATCTGTGGCGTGTGCTCTGGAGATGGCTTATTTTGAAGCTGACTCAGGGAATGAAGTGTGTGTTTTGTTTGGCAAGCATAAATCAAGGATGTCGGTCCTTAATTGTTGTAATGTAATCATTGTTAACTTGTTTTAGATACCATGTGTATCTTAGCAAGGGTTTATGTAATTTTTTGTAATTAGGAAAGCCTTATGGGCTGACCTAATCTTGGTAAAATGTAATAAGGTATAAATGAAAGGTCTTTTCTTTGGAAAAGACATGGATGGAATATATGTGATAGAGAGATGTTGAGAAAGCTACGAGCTTGTATTTGCTGAATGTAGAGCAGAGGTTTACTGGTGGACTTCATTGGAACTGATCAAGCAAAGATAGTTGCTAGCAAACAGTTCAAAGCATTGTGTATTTCTTCATATACACCTATTGCAAACTAGTGCATTTAGAAGGTGGATTTAACCTTCTTTAGGTAGTGAGCCTTGGGCAGTGAGCCCTCTTTGTTTCTTGACTCCTAACAGGGTCTATCCTCTTACAATGACTATGTACTGTAATGTTTCAATAAGCTCCGAATAGGGCTATTTCTTCTAACAAGGATTACTATACTCTCACTACATCATTAGTGGGTGCTGATTCCCACTGGGGTTTTAATCTTTAACAGGGTTTCCCCGTAACCAAAATATTGTGTTATTGTGTTCGCATTCATTGTGGTCATTGGATCTGATATTGTTGAGCTTAAAGTTTAAATTTTAATATTCTGTCATACAATTGATTCACCCCCCCTCTCAGTTGTATTATGGATTTTTATTCCTAACACTTTCCCCCTTATCTGACAAAGGTCTTTCAACATTGCCGACTGAAACATTCCTAGAAACCACAACATTTCCAGTTTTAGGCACAAAATCCGCAGCAAACCAGGAGCTTCCAGTTTCCCATCTTTCTTTGAATTCCAATTTTTTTCTCCTGCTCTTTCTCCTCCTCCCTCCTGCCCTTGCTCCATGTTTAGGATTATTGTTACATTTAAACCAAGAAAAATGTTGAGTTCTTGTTACATGTTATAGTTGTTTTGCATTGAGCATAGGGTTTGTATTTGGAACTAAGTTTAATAAGTTTTTATCAACTAATTCACCCCCCCCCCTCCCCCTCTCAGTTGATTGAGACATTCTTATTCTAACATTATCTTCTAGAATTTATCAAAATCATTAAACTATATAAAGGGGACAAAAAGATAAATACATGATATTCCACCAGGTGAGTTCACCATCATTTCACACTACATTTTATTACAACATGTCAACAATCTCAATAACATCGCATCATGACATAGCTACATCCATTACTTGCATTATTGCTTATTATCTTCAAAAATTTATCAAAATCATTAAAATAGATATAGGGGCTTGGCACAAAGAGAACCCCAATTAGTATCTCTTAATGATGTTTATCGATATTGCTATTTTTAATTACAAACTTTTATTATTATCCTTAGCCATAAGTCCTTGCATCGTCAAAAGGAGAATGCAAGCAATCACACTATGTTAGTTCACCATCATTTCATGCCACATTTTATTAAACCCTGCTACAACTCTCGATCATCTAGTGCATCATTTCATAGCCACATTGAATCATCACTTGCATTATTTCTTATATCTTCTAAATTTATACAAATCATTAAACTAGATATAAGTATTTTCCATAAGAAGAAGATTCTCAATTAATAGTTCCTAAACTTGTTTATCAATATTGCTAATTTTCATTGCAAGTGTAAATACCAAAAAAATACCAAACAAGTATATATTTCTAAGTATAAAAGGTCCAAATATTGTAGGGTCATCAATAGTTAAATGTCATTTATGTGATTAATGAACATTTATCTAGTTAAGGTCATTTTCATGAACTAAAATTAATCATATCTCAAATTAATCATTTGTCATTCAGATTTTAAAATCTTCTACAAGAGGTATTTTAAAATTAATCTTCCACTATTTATTATTTTTTTAATAAGGAAAGATTTAGCTTACAAGTTACTTATAAAAATAGTTCTCCATTAAACTATTTAAAAATAAACTTCTACAAATTGCTTATAATTTTGATAGATTTGTTCATCTAAATTTGGGTTTCATAGAAATGACTCCAAATAAACATAGAACATTAAACTAAAAAGTTACCTAACTAGTGGATCCTTTACCTTAGAGTATAGCTAAAATACTAGACAACTATTTATTTATCATTAAATGTTTGTACTACTCTTAAATTTTGCCAAATTTCTAAATTTTATTATACACTCTAACACAACTTTAGATTAAGTTATTTGAATTGTAAAATTGTTAAAATTAATTTAATTTGTACTGAAAATGTATCTCAAATTGATCCCCTTTTCAATTACATTTTAAAATATTCTCTAATATATATTTTTTAAAATAATATTTAAAAAATCACTTATAATTGCAATAATATAATTTTGATGGTATTAAATTCAAATTGAATCAATTTAAATGATTCCAAATGGACATAGACCATAGAAATTTAAAAACAAATTATCTAACTAGTGGGTCCTTTCCCCTAGACTATAGTTAAAATACTAGACACCATTATGTGCTTGCACTACCTTTAATTACCAAAGTTCTAAATTTTATTATATACCCTAATACAACTCTAAATTGAAGTAAATGGATTCTAAATTCATTAAGCTTAATTTAAATAAAAATATATTTGATTCTCTTACACACATATCTCTAAAAATTTTCTTTTTCAATAAAATTTTAAAATCCTCCAATAAATACTTTAAAATTAATATTCCACAAGTTACTTTTATTATATTAATGAAATGAGCACGTTATGGATACATATAAATTACTTATACAAAATCTTCTTCATTATTCCTTTACACACATATATGTACGAAACACACATATCTCAAATTAATCACTTTTTCTATTATATTTTAAAACACACCATCAAATTCTTTAAAACTATTCTTCCACAAATTACTATTATTATATTATTGAGTTAAACATCTTAATTAAAATATTTTCTAATAAATATTTTTAAAAAAATATTTAACAAATCACTTATAATTTTAATAATATAATTTTGATATTATTAAATTCAAATTGGATCAATTTAAATTATTCCAAATGGACATAGACCATAGAAATTAAAAAAAAGTTATCCAATGAGTGGGTCCTTTCCCCTAAACTATAGTCAAAATACTAGACACCATTATATGCTTGCACTACCCTTAATTACCAAAGTTCTAAATTTAATTATATACCCTACAACTCTAAATTGAACTAAATGGATTCTAAATTCATTAAACTTAATTTTAATAAAAAAAATATTTGATTCTCTCACACACATATATGTACGAAAAAACACATATCTAAAAAAAATCTCCTTTTCAATCATATCTAAAAATCTTCCAATAAATCCATTAAAATTAATATTCCACAAATGACTATTATTATATAAATAAAGTGAGCACCTTATAGATACATACACATTACTTATACAAAATCTTCTTCATTATTCCTTTACACACATATATGTACAAAACACACATATCTCAAATTAATCCCTTTTTCAATTATATTTTAAAACACACTATCAAATTCTTTAAAACTATTCTTCCACAAATTGCTATTATTATATACTTAAATTGAACATCTTATAAATACTTATACAATAAAATTTCTATTATTCTTTACACATGTATATGTACAAAAAAAAAAACCCACATTTAAAATTAATGCCTTTCTCAATTAAATTTTAAAATCCTCCACTAAATTCTTTAAAATTATTGCTCCATTACTATTATATTATGAAAGTGAACACTTTATAAATACTTAAAAATCTTCTCCAATAAACATTTCAAAACTAATCATTCCATGAATCACTTATAATTTTAATATTATATTATAGAATTGCTTATACAAAATCTTCTCCAATAAACACTTCAAAACTAATCATTGGATGAATAAAATTACTTATACAAAATCTTCACCAATAAACACTTAAAAAATAATCATTGGACAAATCACTGATAATTATAATCATAATTATATGAAAGTGTTGAATACAAATTTGGGTGAATTGAGATGACTCCAAATGCAATAAGAAGATACCCAACAAGTGGGTCCTCTCCCCTAGACTAGTCTTTTCGACCACCTATGATTCACTTCGTACCTGACACAAGATACAAATCACAGAGAGACCAAATACAAACCATTTGCAAAAGTGACAAGCGAGGTATGAGCTAAAAAGATTCTAAAGGCACAGATTTTCTTTTTATATAAGTAAATAGCTGTTTACATTGTAAAAGTTCCAAGATTCTCCTGTTACCTGAGCGGCACCGGAATCCATGTCAAATTTCACTAATCCTCCTATAACGGTCGTAATGATAATCCAATAGAGTCCTAACTAATCTTAAATTTCACTAATCCTATATGGTTCATAATGATAATCTTATATAGTTATAGCTAATCCTAAGTGTATGGTTTTACATGGTAGAATGCGATCTCAGTATGTGCAAGAGTCGATACGGGTCTGAACTGTAGACTGGGGTTTCCCCTCCTGCAAGCAATCGAGAGGAGGAATGGTGAGAGTCTGAGTAGTTCCATAGGCATTCCAGCAGAAGGGGTTTTCAATCATGTTGCCCTGCGCAGGAAGAAGTTCAATGTTGGCGAGAGTAATGTTGGTGCAGGGAATGGTGTCACTGCATGCAAAGTGCATGGCGGGGCTCCTGGCGTCGTAGGTTCCACGAATGCCTCTGTATGCAATATCAGATACGTACACCGCCATTGTTGCATTGTGACATCCCTTCGTAAAGCAGTAAAACTGATCGATTATGATCGGATTTCTCACGTTCTCAACGTACACATTGTCGAAGGTTACTCCAGAGACCGATCCAAGGCCGCCCTGTAAAACCAGAGTTAAAAAACAGAGGAATTTCAATTACCCATTTTTGGAATTGAGTCAGATTTGATGTTGCATTTGGACCCTATTGCTATTTTGTTGGTACCTGCCATGTCTTGATTCGGAGGCCGTTGTCTGAGTTGAGAATGACGACGTCGCTGACGCTTATGTTGCACACACACCCTTGTGAATTGTGGTTCCCAAGTCCTCCTATGCTGATCACCATTGACACAGGACATGGGGGAAAATTGACTTAGCAGAGTTTTTGAAGGATTAAGGGTGAATTAGTGAAGGGTTTATCAGGGTCTTTGAAGGATTAAGGTTGAATTAGTGAAGGCTTTATCGGGGTCTTTGAATGATTAGAGACAAGGCATAAAACAAAAGGGGGAGTGGAGGAGAGATACCTGATCCCGTGACTTGGCCCACATGTCACATTTCGGATGTCAACGTTGGCTGCACCAGAAACAATTGAGATGCAGTCGTCCCCTGTCAATCGAAGTCACGGGTCAGTTTCTTTTACCACATAACTACCACCACTCATTTGGGATTGAAGTCACTTAGCTCTTAATTATTCCATTACACACTAACTTTTTGGGCTAGGGAGAGGGATTACTGGTTGCTTGTAAGCATGGTGCAGTTGAATGGAATAAGGTTTGGAGTGATGATTCATTATGTGGCTTATTATAATACTAATGAATGAAATATTATTAACTGATTGGTTTATTTATCTATAATTAAAATTGGGAGGTATGATTCATCAAGCAATTTATCACAATATCTATAATTGAATATCATGAGAATTGATCACTTATCTATTTAGAACTAAAGATTGAAAGAATGACACATCAAATAGCTTACGGCGAAATCAACAATTGAAATATCTTAAGAACTGACCACTTATCTAGCTACAACTAAGGTTTGGAGGTATGACTCATCAAGTAACTTTCCATAATACCAACAAATGAATTTTATTAAAATACCAAAACCAATGACTTGTCTATCTACAATTAAGATATGAAATATTGCAAAACACTACAAACTGACCGCTTATCTATTTACAATTAAGGTTTGAAGGTATAATTAGTTATGCGGCTACGAACTGACTAGTTATCTATCTACAACTAAAAATTGAAAGTATGACTCATCAAATAACTTACCACAATACCACCAAATAGAACATCTTATGAACTAACTGTTTATCTATCTACAACTAAAATTTGGAAGTATGACTCGTGATGCAGGTTGCCACAATACCAACAACATTTTGGAATAATGTAGTGCTCACCAGTGGAAATGGCTGAGTTGTATATTCCAACATACTCACTGCCTGAGACATGTATGCCATCCGTGTTGGGACTCAATGCAGGAGTGTTGATGATTATATTGTCCATGACAACTGATTTGCAGGCATCGAACCTCAAGTGCATCTGTGGACTATTTCTGATCCTCAGGTCTCTAAGAGTCAAGTTGCTGCTGTCGAAGAATCTTACGGCCTTCGGAATATACCACAAAAACAATAAAGAAGTATTAATATGATTGAGTTATCAAAAGTTTTTGGGGCTTCAATATTCAGATGTTTATACTCCCAACAGATTAAATTAGAGCTGCTTACTGTGGGACTCTCGCATGGGCCAGGCAATGTTGTCCCGTTTGGTCCCTGAGGTTATCAAACAAAGAAATGTCAAAAACACTGAACAGTTAGCTCGTTTTGACAACATATAAAATTACATATTGAAATGCCCAAAAGAGTAAACAGCACCCTGTTTCTCATTTGAGGTTTTCAAAAACAATGTGCAGGTTGTTTAAGACAAAATGACAACAAATCATTACTCTGTGTGGCTTGCACGGAAGATTCCACCACTTTTCTCCACTCCCATCAATGAGGCCTTTTCCTTGAAGACTGAAATTTTGTAACTTGTAAAAGACAATCCACTGAAGTTTACTAGAATTCCTATTCCAGGAATCAGGGCCATCAGGGGCAAGCAGAGCACCGTCCATCTTCAATTCAAAGCAATGCACACATGAATGAGGATTCTAACACAATTAACAACCCACCAAGTACTTTCTTCATTCATGAACACATTCCTCAATCTCACCTGAAAAGCAAGACCACCTTTGCAGGGCCCAGAGAAAATGGTAGATTGTATCATGAAAGCGTAGCCTTCAGGAACCTCAACTACTGCTGATTCAACTTCACAAGCTGCTTGCCACGCCAATTGAAATGCCTGAACCAGAAAGAACAAATTGTTATAAACTTCATCTCATACACTTACCAATCATGTAGCTCACAAGTTCATCTCACATTAGTCATTCCCCAGTCCCCACCCATATACATTAAACTACCAAACCAAGAAAACAAGAACTTATAGCTGGCATGAGTTTTTCACAGTTTCTTAGTATTCAAAAGATTGTTTTTAGAGTTCAATTGTTCATGTTTTGTATCAACACATTGGACTACCTCTCCTCTTCTGATAATGAATCGTTAAATGTGATCTAAAACATCGATACAAAAACAAACACAGTAAAAAAAATGCTTTCTTCAACAACAATCCATTCATTCCAACTCATTTATTCATCAGTCCAACAAACCCATGAAGTCTCACTATACTAAAGTTCAGCACTATACTAAAGCTCAGTAGAAGAAGAGAAACGAGAAAGAAATCAACCCATCAGTAATGCAAGAAAGAATCTAATTGTTCATGCTTTCCATCGACATATCAAATCACTCTTTTTCTGATAATGAATCATTGAATGTAATCCAAAACATCAATACAAAAACATACACAATACAATCTCTTAAAAACATTTGTTATCAACAACAATCAATTAATTTCAATTCGCAACAAACCCATGAGGTGTCACTATACTATACTAAAGCTTAGCAGAAGAAGAGCAACAAGAAAGAAATCAGGCCATCAGTAATGCAATTACTAATCACCTCTGTATCATCAGTGACTCCATCTCCAACAGCACCATAGTATTGCACATTAAAAATTTGATCACAATCATCAGAAGAAGAATCATTTGCAAAAGTTTGAGATGGGGGGTCAGCAGAGCTCATCAAAACTCTAGCTGCATTGCAATCTGTAAGGCAAGAAAGCAGACAAAGCAAAGCGAATACCAAAAAGAGACATTTTGAAGAAAGCAAAGCCTCCATTGTCTGAAATATAAGCATGAGGACAGAAACAACTGGTATGGTTGCCAGGTAATAATAACTCTGAGCTTAGGCACGAGGCATTAAATAGAAGTGGCGTACATTGTGGATGTATTGTGAAGTAAAATATTGGAAGCGCACCAAGCACTGAATTCAGGTGGCACTGGGTACCCGTGCTCTTTGTCGTTTAAAGCGTAGTAACTTCTAACTCAGCTTTGGCTGACGTGTCAGAAAAGTAAGAGGGGCTGCATACGTGTCACCACTTCCAAACAGTTTGCGTTGCATGTGACTTCACGAGAGCGGAAACAAAAGCTTACGCCTTCTCACTTCTGCAATATCTATTATTCCCGAATACAACTCGAATTCGCTTTTTATTCTACATCTATTATTTATGTTACATCTACATCTATTCTTTATCATTACATATTTTGTGTTTTCTTCTTAACATTATACCTACCTAGGTCATATTATTAGTGAGCTAGTTTCCATTGATGCTTAACATTTTGGTTTCTTAATTATCATGTTTTTATTGGGAAAGTACAATTAAATATAATTATTTGGAAATATATTTTGTTTATGCAAAATTTAATATTTTTAATCTAAAAAAAATATTTTGTGTGTTTGAGATGTATTATATTTTAGTTTATTTTTTTGAATAACATGTATACCTAATAATTAGATGCGATGTAGATATCAATTCATTCTATTTTAATAATAATGGATCTACGTATTTATATTTTCTTAATTAATTCATTATATTTGTTTTATTTTATTTTTTAATGTATTAGTATTGAGAATACAAGTGTAATTATGCATTAATTGAAAAATATTTTCTTTAACAATTATAGTTTGTTTGTTTCCAAATATATAATAATATTTTAGACACTTTGTTTACCACAACTTGTGGTTTTCATTGCAAATGGACATACTTCGGTCTAGATTCGTCATCAAGGATATCAAACCTCTAGACTGAATTCAATATTTTGATTATGTGGTGATGGTATGAGTTGTGTGTCAATAATTGACCACATTTCCAAATTCATTCATCCCAAAAATGTTCATGTTATGAACCACTTTAAGGTTCATTACATATTCCTTGCCACATTTATGCCAAAAGGTTCCCTTATACATGAAAGGGAAAGATGAACCCAAAAAGCCATAGGAGAATCAGTATGCACCTTTGGTATCCTAGGTTCTTCTTTTATAACTTGATACAAGTGCATACTACTAAGCCATTAAATAGGAAACATGCATAGTTAATTTCCCATTAATTAACCCTTAGAGGAAAGATAGGATAGTTAGTAAATCTAAATAAATTTTAGCATCATAATGGTATGTAAATCAACACTTCAAGAGCATGGATTAAGAAAAATAGAAAAAAGAAAGAAAGAAAAAAAGAGAATAAAAAATGATATTTGTGAGGAAAACCCTTTCGAGTGAAAAACCTCCATGCTCCAAAGTATCAAACCAATGTGTTAATCTACAACAAACTATTACAGTACACTTGTAGGCTCATTTTCTTAACATGGAGTCTATATCTTGCTCTTCTAAAGGAAAACTAATAGCATAACCTTGCAAAAAACAATTTACTCACTTGTCTCTATAATACCCACATAGAAGACATAAAATTTATAGAGATTTACAAGTTTGAAGTAACTTCTAGATATATCCAAAAGTCAAGGTCATGAAAATCCTTGTTGCACATTTTCCAACCACTTATAAGCATGCATATGGCATATGCACATCATTTTGTAACTCTTCTCATTACCTCCAAATTTGGGGTCTTGTTTCTCGATACTAATAGGAATGACAAATGCTTTTACACACCTTACAAATACCATATATGACAACACTTGAAATTGTAAGAGAATTCATCATACAAAGATTCTTTTTAACACTTATCCAACCCTATCATAGAAATTTGTCATAACCTATAATAAGAATCCATCATACAATGATGAGTTGCATGGATTTCTAAGATGTTGACTGTATGGAAAAATATCTCTACCAAAGTGGGATTCCTACTTGCCCATATAAGGACAAAATCCATTCTTGACATCTTCCATCTCAACTCCCAATGTGAAAATAACTGATTGTGGCATGTTAGATGATGAAAAATATGATTACCAATAAATTGATTTAATGGCATTAAACTAATAAATACAATGATAGGAATGGCTAAGGTTGAGACACCTTAATTGCCAACAATACATGCTTCACGATTACCCATAACTTCATCTTGTATTAAGCTTGGCACTACCATATAGCTAACATAGATTATTCTACAAGTTGAGGATCAACATTCAAACAACATTCCTAACCCTTTTGAGGAGCATTTACAATAGATTACACTTTATCCATAATAATATAATTTGTGCTTGTTTATCCCTAGTAATTAGGGTTTTATGTTATAAAATGCATTATCATAAGTTCTATAGGGTAAAAGTACAAACTTGTGTCACACTTTTATAAAGGAAAATGATGACAACATGTAAATTTTTCAACTTTAACAACATAAAAGTGGCATTTGTGTTTAGAATTTGAAGATGATGTAAACTAATGAAATGTGTAAAATTTGATGAAGTTTATGTTTATAACTTTTTTTAAAAAAATTGAACAAAAATTGACATGGTTTTTTAATTTTTTATGTCCATTTTTTTATTGCTGAAATATGCTGAAAATCTAGGGTCTAGTTCACGTCAAAAAATTATATGCAAATAATATTTTTTTCCTCTAATTTCATAATATGTTTTAGATGACATGTATATCTAGTGTATAAAAAAAGAAAGATTGGATTTTGGTATATATTTTGTCTGTTATAACTATCCAAAGTCGGTGTTACCTGAAATCAACAGTTTTTTGTTCACGTCAAATTTTCCCTATCAAATATATGCCATTAAAAAAAAAAGTATATATTCTTGAAGAGGACTCTCTCCTCTAGTGTTAAATATAAAGTTTAAATTTTTCTGACATGATTTGTTATTTTTAATTTTTTTTCGAACGAGCGTGTTCTTAAATGTTAAAATACCTACTTGAAGTATTTTCAACTTATAATATATTACATGAAATCAAAACATGATAAAAATTACATGACCATAATCTTGACTCCGAGCTCTACAAAATGGTATTTTTAGATTTTACAAAAAGGTAAATTTTGATAGAGAATTCAGGTTCAGAAGTGAGAACTTCTGAGAGCCACCTTTTTTTGCTTATTTGGCTGCCACATAGGATTCCTTATAGGTCCGGTCAAACCCGTTCTGGCCAAAATGGGTTTGGCCAGAACCTGTTCGGCTAGGCCTATGGGTGACCAAACATGGTCCCGTGCATGACCAAGCCCCTTAAATCTGAATTTAAAAAATGCGGCCGATTTTTAAAATAAAATTAGTTTTTAAAATAAAATTGGTTTTTTATAGATTTTTAATAGTTTTTTGAAATTTATTAATTATTTTAATTTTACTTGTAAGAGTTAAGTGATTTTTATCTTGAGTTAAGTTATTTTTAATAGTTTTTAAAAATTTATTAATGATTTTTATATTATATTTGGGTATTGCATGTCAAATCTTGATTTAGTGTTTTCAAGTTAAGTGATTCTTTTCTATTTTTCACAGGGTAGTTTACCCGTTTATGGTGTTGCATGCATTGAAAACCTTATTCTATTTTCTTTATTAAGAGGATTTTGGCTCAGAGATTGAATTGGAAGATTGTGAAAGCTTTGGAAAATTTCAGGGTTGTTGGATCATTCTTTGCACAATTTCTGTTGAGTGGTGGTTTAAGGTAGGGTTTGAAAACTTTTTTTGCAATTATTCTTTGGAAAATATTGTCTTCATTGTGTTTCCAAGATAGGTTGATGATTTTGGAGTGATTGCATTTTTTTCATTGTCCTTGAGAAAATTTGCAAGATTAGATTGTTGTAATTTTGTGAATAATAAATATGTATATATTCTAGTTTCTTATGAGCGTAAGCTTTTATAGAAATGTGTGATTTTTCCCAGTTAAGTGATTCTTTTATATTTTTCAATCTGAACACTTTTTGCAATGGGAAATAAAAAGAATCGAGTAAGAAAATATGATCGAATAAGGGATGACAAAAAATTTCATACAAAACATAATCAAGATCAACCTGTTGAAGTTCAAGAAGAACCTATTGATATTCAAAAAGATGCAATTCAAGTAGGGAAACAAATTGGTAGTTCTGGAGGTGGAAATATATCTTTTGGCATGAGCAATTTGATGGAGATGAATGAAGATTCACTTTTCAATCAAATTTCATTTGAAGAAATGTTATCTGCAAGTACAATTAAAAATCATTGCAAAAAACTTTGGGATGAATATTTTGAAAATAAAAGTATGGTTGGAAGAGCTCAATTATTTGTTAGGTTATTCAGGAAAAATAAATGACTCCTATTTTAGAGTTGTTGGGTGTTGACAACAAGAAAAACTCAGGAGACTATAAATTGAACAATAGTTCAAAATTTGCAAGATGCATTGAACAACATTAATAACTCAAATCGAGGAGCTGATTTAAGTGTTGCACGTAGAGAAATTATGACTACTTTACCTAATAGGAGGTTGACACAGAGAAAACAAGTGCATGCAATTTCTGATTTACTAAATGTATTTAGAAGAACTATTCAAAGATATATCAGGAAGAGAAATATGTTAGATGAAAACATTGAAAAAAATTGGATAAATATTTGTAGGCTTCCTCGAAAAGACAGAATTTTTGAAGATGCTAAAAAACTGGTCATTGAATATTGGACTGCTCACTCTCATGTTTCTTTTAATACAAGGGATACAATACAAATGAAAGATGAAGAGACTGGAATGAAAATTGCACATCCAAAACATTTTATAGATACAACACAAAGTGAATTGTTTGAAGCATTCAAGAAAGAATTTTTAGATGTGAAAATATGTCAAAGAATGTTTGAGAGGTTGCACCCTTGCTTTGTATGCATAAATAAGGTTTGTGAAACTTCTTGTTGTCGAAATCATGTTGAGTTTCATCTATACTTGCAATCATATAAAAAAGTTATGGCAGTTCTTGATTCAAATATGGTCATCCCTGGAAGTACGACACAATTTGTGAAGTCTATTTTATGTGATAAATTAGAAGATTCAGATGAGTTCAAAGTATAGTGTATAAAGAATGCATGCAATGATTGTGGAGATTTGCATAAATTTTCATTGCAAATTGAGAATATTAATGTTTCAACACCATTTTTGTGGAAAATATTTGAATATGAGACATATCGAACAAAGAGCGGAGATGAATCCAAAAATTTTTTATTGAAGGAGAGTGAATTGCCCTACCTTGAATTTATGAATAGATTTTGTACTCTAATTTATCCACATATCCAGCATTGTCATGGTGCACGATGACAAGCTAAACAATTTCATGATTCCAAAGATTATTTTCCACCTAGTTGTATTCTTTCAATTATAGATTTCTTTGAGAACTATACATTTTCCCCTCAAATAGAGCTTCAAGCTCAATATTATCATTTTGACCAGGTTGCAATATTTGTGCAAGTGACCTATAGACATGCATAATATGATTTGGATGAGGCAGAAAGTATTGATCCATATGAATGCATTATCATCTAGGAGGTTCATTTCTATATCAGTGATGATAAGGTTCATGATAGGAGTTATGTGGCTCATTATTTTGCAATGTTTTTTGAAGATATTGCGAATTGCGGGATAAAGGCTTCACAACACTGGATTTGGTATGATGGTTATGGAGGTATGTGTATAGATACTTCAATTTATTTTCATTGTCATTTAATTATTTGTTAAATTATTAAAGGATGACATGTATGTATGCATGTACAACTTAATTTTGCAGGACAATTTAAAACTAAAAGTCTTTAATTGGCTAGCCATGCAACATGCTACATGCAATGTTAAGTTTTTGTGGAACTTCTTTGAAAGTGGACATGGAAAAGGAGAGCACGATGGAGCAGGAGTATGTGAGCGTGCACTTCGCCAACATGAACTTGTAGGTTTATATATATATATATATATATATATATATATATATATATATATATATATATATATATATATATATATATATATATATATATATATATATATATATATATATATATATATATATATATATATATATATATATATATATATATATATATCAAATAATATAATTTTAGCTTAGATCCATTTTCTTTAAGCTGATAATTCAGAAATGTACAGGTAACATGATAGAGAATTCAAAGAAAATTGTTGATTGGTGTCAAAGTCATTTTGCTCCTCGTGACACCAAATACAACAAATGTTATTTTTGAAAAGTGAAATTTAATTTATATTTTTTTGTAAAATTTTAAATTAAATTTTGATTTCATGTTCAAGTTTATCTTTTCATAATTGTTGATCTAAAAATGTGCAACTTTCATTTCATATTTGTAATAGATATAGACCGATCTAATCCTTACAATTGTCAAAGAATTGTTGGTATTAGAAGTTACATCAATTGATCACTACAGGACAACACAAGCCTCTTTTGATTCAAGTAAGAGAAAAATCATGTTTTTGTGCTCACTGCATTGAGGACAATCCATTGATTCAATGTGAGAATATTGCAAATGAATATGTTTCACGATGGGATATGAAGGAGTTAATCAGAATGCCTCCTTATGAAGATGATGACATTGACATAAACATTCATGATCTTATATATTCAGTTGACTATGAGCATGTTTCTGATTTAGTTGTTACAGGTGCGTGCACATACATGTTCTTTTATTTAATTTTTAATTTATCGTCTAATTGATGTTTAATTTTAATAGAATCCATTTGTATAGGTGATATTTTTTCTGTAGTTACGGATCCTGACAATGCAAAAAGTGTAGATTATTATCTACTAAGATGCACAAAAGAAAAATACAAGTTGATAGAACAAACTGTAGATGATGATGGATAGACATATCCAATTGGTTCAGTTTTTATTGAAGGAACCTATTATCAGCAAATAAAGGTTGACATAAATGGTGTTCAATTTATTGAATACATGTGTGGCCAAAAATCTCTACATTACAGTCACTTGGTTATGGCAAAAAAGTTGCAATTCAAGACATTGCAAAAAAGAGGACATGGCAATCAGAAGTGGAGGTTGTCTATTGAAGATCATGAAAAAGTTTTGGAGATAAGAAAAGATAGAGAGGATCCAAACTATATGTATCAGGAGCTTTAGAATAAACTTCCTTTTGTAGTTCTTGTACTTTCATATTCGAACTCTATAGTTTGAAGTTTCATGTTTGAACTCAAATATATTCTATGTTTTTATGTATGTATGTTAGTTAATTAATTGTTTTTTACTTGCATGACATTAGTTAGATTGCTTAATTATCTTAGTTAATTATGTTAGTTACCTCCTTAATTAATTATGTTAGTTACCTACTTAGTTAATTAGTTACTTACTTAATTAATGTATGATTTGATTAATTACCTCCCCTTAAGACCCCCCCTTAAGACATTAGTTAGATTACTTAATTATGTTAGTTACATAATTATGTTAGTTAGATTACCTAATTATGTTAGTTAGATTACTTAATTATGTTAGTTACCTACTTAATTAATTGACCTAATTGTTAGTCTATTAATTATGTTAGTTACCTAATTATGTTAGTTAGATTACTTAATTATGTTAGTTACCTACTTAATTAGTTGACCTAATTGTTAGTCTGTTAATTATGTTAGTTACCTAATTATGTTAGTTATATTATGTTAGTTAGATTACTTAATTATGTTAGTTACCTACTTAATTAATTGTCCTAATTGTTAGTCCATTAATTATGTTACTTTATTTATGCTTTTGGTAATTTTGTAACTAGTTAATTATACTTTAGTTAATTATGTTACTTAATTAATTGGTAATTGTTAGTTAATTAGTTACTTAATTAATGTATGCTTTGATTAATTACCTCCCCTTAATACATTAGTTAGATTACTTAATTATGTTAGTTAGATGATGTTAGTTAGATTACTTAATTATGTTAGTTACCTACTTAATTAATTGTCCTAATTGTTAGTCCATTAATTATGTTACTTTATTTATGCTTTTGGTAATTTTGTAACTAGTTAATTATGCTTTAGTTAATTATGTTACTTACTTAATTAATGTATGCTTTGATTAATTACCTCCCCTTAAGACATTAGTTAGTTACTTATTTAATTATTTTTTACTTACATGACATTAGTTAGATTATTTAATTGTTAGAAATATTTAAAATAACATTAGTACATGGCATAACATAATGTATACATAACATGTATAAAAAGAAGTCTACAAGAAGAAATAACACATGAATATATAACATGTAACATATATAAAATATGTAACATGTAATGTCTAAAATATGTAATGTAATGTATAAAATATGAAATAACGCACAACCATATACCATGTACATATATGAAATGACTAAAATATCTACATGTATATATGAAATGTCTAAAATGAAATATCTATGAAATGTTATAGCATGTATATATGAAATGTCACATGAAATATCTGAAATAACATGGTTACTCACCTAGGGCCATGTCCTGATCTATGACCTGATGGCAGTGGACCTCCTCTTGATGTTTATGTACAATAAACAAAATATCTCACGCATAGATACATGTATAATAAATTTTAAATACTTATGATCATAGAAAAATTAATTTTTTGAACAAACATCTCAATGTACCTGTGTATCATGATGGATAGGATCGGGTGGAATCTTTAAATCTCCATATGGTGCAGCATCCTCATTGATAACCTCCTGGAGTACACATATATAACATATATTAATCAAAATTCAAATATATGTGTAAGTTTTTTAAATAAATAAAAATTAAATTTAATTATATATACCATAGTAGCCTCTAATGTTCTCCCAAAAGAACTCAAATCTGACGAATGTAATGAAATCTCTATAGGATCAATTCGGTCAACTGTAAGCAATGTAGTAAAAGGTTGATGACCTAGACATGATGAAGTGGCCTATGTGGTCTGATGATGAGCTATAGGTGGTGCAGTCTGCAGAGGAGCTATAGGTGGTGGTGTAGTTTGCTGAGGACCTGTTGGTGGTGTAGTCTGTTGAGGACCTGTCAGTGGTGGTGTAGTCTACTGAGGACCTGTCGCTGGTGCAGTCTACTAAGAACCTAATCCAGTACTAAGATAGGTCCTGAAAAATGATGGAACCTCCTTGAGTGGAATCCCACCAAGAATCTGTATGGTCTGATATGCACAAAGTAGATCACTGGATAATAATGCACTCGTATGTCATAAATGGTCCACATCTGATATAGTTGTAACCTCCAGGGGAGATGGTATGTGGACTATATCATATGGATCACCAATAGAGGATGCATCCTATGTAGGTGGAGGAATGCTAGAATGAGAACGTAACATGTATCTCCCCACACGATCAGATGAAATCTCCTAAACCTGTGTGGTGATACTTGATGTACTAGAATAAACGTCCCTCCTCATCATGTCATCTAGCACACTCTCTCTTGCAACTACCATTTTCTAACCTTTTGGTATGACCAAAAGGTCTGGACCCACCCTTGCCCACTTATTAGCGAGCATAGGGGCATCAGACACTCTGAACCTATCAGATAATCTCCCTCTCCCCTACCCAACATAATTAGGATAATCTGTATAATCAACATCAAGTTGCAAATGAAATTTTGCAAACAATTGTTTGTAGAAATATAGTGGTAGCTCATCCTTCTGGGGCCACTTGTGATGAGAAGCCAACCATCGAGGATATATAAATGGTCCCACAAGGTCATCCTCACATCCTGTGACCATGCACCCTCTCACCTTAGTCACGTCTCAATAATGAGGAAACATGCTCTTCACCATAAGGGTGGAAACATTTGTATCAATCTTCCTATACTTCACAGTGCTAGTAACATTACAAGACAAAGAAGTATAAAATCTATCAATGTTGATAGTATCATATGGGTTGTATGATTAAACTATGTCAATCATACACAAAAAATCATCTCTAATAATGTTCACCCTAGCCCTATTAGGAATGGTGGTGGATGAAGCTAAGGTCTGATCGAAAACATATAATGCTCATCTTAATCTGTCAATAGTAGAAGTAAATAGATTCTCTCTGGCCTCTGCAGTATCGGTCGATCTATGTGAGGAGCGACCACTACCACTACCACTACCCCCCCCCCATGTATACTGGGCTCTCCTGAATCCACTAACCCTCTACCTAATGCCATGTAATAGATAAACAAGAATATATATAGATCTCTGCACATGTACATTATAATCATCTAGTTTAAATGAAATATATATATATATATATATATGTTAAAATAATAACAAAATATAGAGAGATAGGAAATTATTTAATTAATGAGCTAGGAATAAGAAGATTTACCATGAATAATCACAAAACTAGGAACATTCACCAAAGAGCAAAGCAACAAATGAAACAATATTTTGAAGGGGGAAAAGCATAAAAAAACCCCGTGATATAATGAAAGCGAAAAAAATGCCTAAGAGTGAGAGAGAGAGAGAGAGAGAGAGAGAGAGAGATCTTAGCTCATACACAATGTTCAGGAAGAAGTATCTCATGAAAAGAGGAGGAGAGCCATCTCTTTTAATAGAGATGTGAGAAAGGAGTTACTTGTAACTCCCATTTCTATGTATGCCACATTTCACTAGTGTGTGAGACAAGTGTAGGATTCCTCATAAGGAGGAATATCTATTTTCCTTAATAAAGGAATTACAAAATTGACATGTCCTCCCACTTGGACTAGAGGAAGACTACAATAGGATACCTTGGTTTATCCTTTAAATACATATATATCCAAGGAAAGATTAAATTCTAACACCCCCCTTTAATCTTTACTTGGGGTAATTACATCAATAGGTATCAAACCCAAATGTTTACAATGAATTTGAGATGTTTCTTTTGAAAGAGTCTTCACTAGGATGCCTTTGGCTTGATCATCTTGTATGTCTTCAACTTGTGCTTTGGAGCTTGAATTGTACATAGGACTTTTGGAAAAGTGAATAGCACTTTGAGAGAACAAAGGTGCATGCGCTTGTTGAGGGGAGCCCAAATTTTTAAGTGACCATTGAGATTCTTGAGATGCATTTAGGCATTCTTTATATTCATTTCTAGTAGAAAATAGAGGTGGAGCATAATCAACACTTGAGCCTGTAATAGGGGAAAAACCACTAGTAGAGTGCCCATCATTGGGATCACCTAGTGCTGAATCAGTAACAATTTGGAAAAAAATATATTATGAATCATGGGTCATAGAATCATAAATGCGATCTTCAGTTGCATAAGAAAAATATGTAGTGTATTCATCATAATATGAAGCATTAATAGGAGATTTAATAAAAGCATCATTATCATTAACCTCCACAAATATAATAGGATTAGTACTATCATCATGAATTTCATCTTGAGTAATAAACATATCTTGCAAAGTAGCATCAAGAAAGTTAGATATAATTTCCTCTTCTTGGTCAAACATATCATCTACATGAGAGCAAGGAGGAGTAAAGAGATTATTACCATCATCATCATCATCATTGCTACTACTAGAAGGAAACAAATCATTAGGAGTATCATTACTATCTTTGTGTTCATCATTATCATTAGTATTATCCTTAATTTTAGGAGAAGAAACAAGAGGAACATAAATATGGTTAGCTTTCAAATTAGGAACATAAAGCACATCATGTAATTTACCCTTGCAACATAAACATTACCAGTTCCTTCAACTTGACAGCCATAATTAGCAGCTGAAGAAACAGGAATATTCATAGAATCAGGGCACAAAGAATCAAAGACTTCCTTATGAGTTGTAACATGTTGAGATGCACCACATTCAAGTGATTAGAAGAATTAAAACAGATAGTAAAAGAAGAACGAGATTGATTTCCATTAGATTTTCTATTTGAGTAGTTTTGAGAATTAGGTTGATCAGTTTTTTGTTTCTTAAAATAGTTATGTATTGAGTGACCATCTTTACCGCAATAGGTGCAATGTGGCCTATTTGAATGATTATTATTATGATAGTTATTAGAAGGCCTAGAATTGTAATGATCATTAAATTGTTGGCCTGAGTTATTATTTGAATTATTAGTATTGTTTGATCTTTGATAATTTTGGTTAGTTTGATTAGTGTTAGAAGATCTATTGTTATTGTGACTTTGAGAGACATATGCATGTTCGTGAGTTTTAAGTATGCCAAATTGAATCAATTTTTCTTCCTCTTGACACAACATATTTTGAAAGATGACATAAGTTAATTGAGATGTTAAAGAAGGAATAGCTAACTAAGAGTAAATATTTGTAATAAACTATTGGAACTGTCTAAGCAAACATTTACGAATAATTATGTGGATTATCCTTAAATCAAAGAGAGTAACTTGTAAATTAGTAAGTAAAACTTTAATTGAATCAAAATTGAGAAAGAAATCATCAACAGAGTTGAAATCAGTATACCTAAGGTCTTCAAGTTGGTCTTGAAGCTAGATTTTGCGAGTCTCGCCTGCATTGTCATTGAAGTTATTTTTTAGAATGTCCCAAGCTTGATGGGCTTCTGTACAAGTAAAAATTAAGACATACAATTTAGGACTTAAGGAGATCCCGATTAAACCAAGTGCTTCCTCATTTTTAGTCTGCCAAGAAATTTGGTCAGCTTGAGGAGCAAAAGCTGTTGGTTTTGAAGTGGCATTAGTTGCAATATCTAAAATATGAAGGTCATGTGCATTTTCCATGCATGATAATTTGTGCTAGTTAACTTTATTTCTAGCATCAAGGTAGTCATGGTTAAATATGAAGATTAAGGTAAAGAACACCTAAACTTGAGATAAATAAATGAAAACCTATAACAAAACTCAGAAAAGATACTTTATACACTCGCATGCAACATCATAAATCTATGTTAGCTTACGCCAAGGAGGCATGCAAAGAGAAAGTTATACACTTAAGCATGCAAAGAGGAACAAACTAAAAAAATTGATAACAATGAAAGGCAATACAAACCTGCAAAACAAACGTTAGCAAATAATATCAACCAAGTAAAAAAGATGCTAGATAAGTAACTTGGAATAAAAAATGATTTGGAAACTAATTACAGAAACCTAAAACCCTTAGCACTTGAATTAATACCATAACCAGAATAATAAAAAAAATATAGCACTGATGTGAGGGTGATTTAGAAGCACAATGGTGAAGGATTCCCTTTAGAAAATGAGAACAAAATTGATAAAACACCTTATATATTAAAAAAATAGAATACTTTAAAAAAATACCCTTCTTAAAAAATAAACAATAACTCTTTTAAAAAAATATAAATAATTTTAAAAACTTATATGAAAAAGACTAAAATTACTATTAAAGGAAAAACTGAAGAATCAAAATATAATAGAAATACAAACAAAATAATGAAATATAGAGAATATTTTTCTTTTTAAAAAGGATATATAGAAAACCTAAAACCTAAAATCTGAAAAACTAAAAACTAAAATCTAAGATCGGACCAGCAAAAACCTAAAAAACTTAAAAGGAAACAATAAAATATACACTTACTATTCATGATTTGCTTCTGATCGAGGCTTCTAATCGGGTTATATGAACAAAATATGAGCAGTTGGGTGGTTTTTTTTCCTTGTGATCGGAGGGAAAATGCAATGAATTAAGGGTTTTGAGAGCAGATCAGAGATGCCGAGGTGATGGAGATGGGGGGATTCCGTAGGAAGGAAAAGATTTCGGTCTTACTCTGCAACGCCAGGATATGGCAGATTCGTTATCTAGTTGCCGGTGTTATGGAGGCAAGGAGCATGAAAAGCAAGCCTGGAAAAGAACAACTGAAATAATATGCTAATCTAAGAATGCAATATTAGTGCACATTCAGCCAATAACCAAGTTTCCCTTGATATTTTTATCCACTGATATTTAATATATGCACAAACGAGAATTTAAAAAAAAGGCAAGAAGTATTGATCTGGCCAAGAGCCAACTTGTAGTGATCTATATCATATAAAATGTTTAGCAAATCTCCATAAAATGGATGCACATCATCAAGGCGGGGAAAATCGTCTACTATAGTGGAAAGCTTATCATGAAAATTTTGTTGAGTGAATTTCACCTTGCGCATGTAAAACTGGCGGAGGTGAGAGATTGCATAGCCCTTGTGCATCACCATTGGTGTCTTCCAATGTGATCTTGATAAGATTATGTCCACAAAATCCTTCCCTGAGGGCACCACCATGCTTCCTCTTTATCTTGATAATAACAAATAAAGAGAGACACACAAAAGACGCTAACATGCAAGAATTAAAAGAACCGCATGCAGAGAGGAAATCAACAGTGCATTCACAGAGAGAAAACAAGATAGATAAATACAACACATGCAAAGGAAGAATACCAAGACAGGTTTAAAGTGAACAAAGCAACAATATAACCAAAAAATTGGAAGCTAAGCTATTGTTCATTATTCGAATTTGTGGTATCAAGGATATGCATTCAAAGATGAGAACAAAATAGCGACTTTTGCATTTTTAGGTAGATCTCCAATGGTAATTCCTTTTTAAGCATAGAAAAGCCGATCCTTCTAATAAGGAAAACAAGAAATATGCCCAGAAGGCTATGGGAACAATAGATGATGAGAAGATTAAGGAATAGAAAAAAGGAACTTGGAGAAAACAAACTCTGTCGAAAACTCCAGAATACCCTTTGTAGAATGAGAAGCAAAGTGAAGAATTTAGATTAAAAAAAAGGTGTAGAGTCAAAGGAATAGCAACAATAAAGATCCAAGCAAGGATGAAAAAAATGGTAACCACTAGAGAATGCAACTACACAAGAAACACATGCAATGATACAAAAAAAAATGCGTGCAATGAATAAAAACCACGATACCAGCATACAAAGGAGAACAGTGCTAAAAATAAAAAATGATAAGAACTAATAATAACAAAATGTATCATAATTAAAGTAATATTGAAAAAGATTCTCAAGATAATAAAAGCAGGCAACCTTCAACCCAAAAAAAGACATAGCAGAATTAGAAACTTTGCCAGTGAAGATGTAGAGAAAACAACAAATATTGATGGAGAGAAACGCTTTTAACAAAAGAGATCCAATTTTTCATATAAATGATTTAATATTTTGAACAGTTTGTCAATGATAGCAAATATATGACAATGATGGAAGTAGACTAAAGAAAAAGATTAGATACAAAGATGAACTAACAAAATATATTGATAATAAAATAAAATATAAACAGAATATGGCAGTGATCAAACAATGAAATATTTGTTAATGTAAGTTAAGACAAAATATTAGAACAAGTAGCGACTATAAAATGAGAAGCGATTAAAAATAAACTATTATAATATTTTATGATACTTCAATATTTTCACTAACTAAATTAGTAAACATGGACTGAAATTTATCAGATTAATTGTAAAGAACTTAAATGAAGAACTTAAAATGAGATTCAAATCTCTCTAAATAGCGTCTCCAAATTTGGAGTGCACCAAGATATGGTAGCTCCTTTACCTACACACTCAAAACATGATTAAACCAACATGCTCTAATACCATGTTAAAATAATAACAAAATATAGAGAGATAGGAAATTATTTAATCAATGAGCTAGGAATAAGAAGATTTACCATGAATAATAAAAAAACTAGGAGCATTCACCAAAGAGAAAAGCAACAAAAGAGAATATTTTGAAGGGGGAAAAGCATAAAAAAACCCCGTGATATAATAAAAGTGGTAAAAATGCCTAAGAATGAGAGAGAGAGAGAGAGATAGAGTGAGAGCTTAGCTCATACAAAATGTTCAAGAAGAAGAAGTATCTCATGAAAAGAGGAGGAGAGCCATCTCTTTTAATAGAGATGTGAGAAAGGAGTTACTTGTAACTCCCATTTCTATGTATGCCACATTTCACTAGTGTGTGAGACAAGTGTAGGATTCCTCATAAGAAGGAATATCTATTTTTCTTAATAAAGGAATTACAAAAATGACATGTCCTCCCACTTGGACTGGAGGATGAATACAATAGGATACCTTGGTTTATCCTTTAAATACATATATATCCAAGGAAAGATTAAATTCTAACAAATATATATATATATATATATATATATATATATATATATATATATATATATATATATATATATATATATATATATATATATATATATATATATATATATATATATATATATATAATTTAAGATCATCTAGTTTAAAAATGAAATATATATATACATGTACATACAAATTTAATAAGCATATTAATCCTATTAAGTCTTAAGGGGTCGTATTAATCATGTTACCTATCTTAATTGGTCATATTAGTCACATGTTAAGTCTTAATTAGTCTTAATTGGTCAATTAATAGGTCCTAATTGGTCAAGTATTAGTCACATGTTAGGTCTTAATTGGTAGGACTATTAGGTCTTAGTAGGTCATATTGGACCTAATTGGTCAAGTATAGGTCCTATTAATTCTTAAGCGTGGACTATTAGGTCTTATTAGTAGGTATTAGGTCTTATTAGGTCGTATTAATCAATTTAGGTGTTATTAGTCATATTATTCACATGTTAAGTCTTAATTGGTCAATTAATAGGTCCTAATTGGTCAAATATTAGTCACTTGTTAGGTCTTAATTGGTCCTATTAGGTCTTAATAGGTCATATTGGACCTAATTAGTCTTAATAGGTCCTATTAGTTCTTAAGGATCCTATTAGGTCTTATTAGTAGGTATTAGGTCTTATTACGTCTTATTACTCATGCTAGGTCTTAAGGGGTCCTATTATGTCTTATTAATTATGTTAGGTGTTAATGAAAATGTGATTTGAGTTATGGTTCAATGTAGATGTAGATGTTGAATGAAAGTAAGGGGTCCTATTAGGTCTTAAGTGGTATTAGGTCGTATTAATCTTATTAAGTCTTAAGGGGTCGTATTAATTATGGTACATGTCTTAATTGGTCATATTATCCACATATTAAGTCTTAACTAGTCTTAATTGGTTAATTAATAGGTCCTAATTGGTAAAGTATTAGTCACATGTTAGGTCTTAATTGGTTGGACTATTAGGTCTTAATAGGTCATATTGGACCTAATTGGTCAAGTATAGGTCCTATTAGTTCTTAAGGGTGGACTATTAGGTCTTATTAGTAGGTATTAGGTCTTATTAGGTAGTATTAATCAATTTAGGTGTTATTAGTCATATTAGTCACATGTTAAAAGTCTTAATTGCTCAATTAATAGGTCCTAATTGATCAAATATTAGTCACTTGTTAGGTCTTAATTGGTTAGATATTACGTCTTAATTGGTTTCTAGAATTTTTGTTTATGTTAGTTTCTAGTGTTAGAGTTTAATAGGAAATATTAATCATGTTAAGAGTCCTATTAGATGTTAAGGGTCTTATTAGGTTTTATTACCTCTTAAAAGGTCCTATTACGTCTTGTTAATTTCATGTTAGGTCTTAATTGGTTAGAGAGAGAAAGTTTATGTTAGTTTCCACTGTTAGAGTTTATGTTGCTTCATGTTCTAGTTTCATGTTGGTTTAATGTTAAGGTTCATGTACGTTTCATATTAAGTTTTATTTTTTAATTATGTTAAAGGATCTTTTTAAAATTAGGTTTCTGGTTAGGGTTCATGTTTATTTAATGTTAAGGTTTATGTTGGTTTGAATGTTTTAATATCATGTTTGTAATAATTTATATATGTTTTCCTAATGTTTTGTAACATTTTTTGTAATATTTTAAAACAGACCTAATAAAAATAAATTAATTAACTAACACATTTTATTAACAGAAAAAAAAAATTATATTAATTAAATAACTAAATCTACATAAAATCATATTATTTAATTTCTACAATTAAAAATAATAAAATTACATAAACAAAAACAACTATTAAATTAACATTTTTATTTAAATTACATTTATTTAATATTAAATAAACAAAAACAACTATTAAATCAACATTTTTATTTAAATTACAATTATCTAATATTAAATAAACAAAAAAAACTATTAAATAAACATTTTTATTTAAATTATAATTATTTAATATTAAATAAACAAAAACAACTTAATTTTTTTTTTTTATAAAAAAAAACATTAAAAATAAAAATAAAAAATGGCTTACCTCTTTGGGCCGAAATTCTCGCTAAGCTCTCCTCAAAATCCGAAAGCCGCTCAATACAAATGAGCCTTCCCATTGATTGTTTTTGTTTATATTGTTTTTTTGGGTTTTGACCGGAACCCTTCCGGCCGGAACCGTTTTGGCTGAAAGGGTTCCAACTGGAACCCTTGTACCACATAGATGCCACATGGCACCTAGTGGGTGCCACATAGTTCCGACTGAAATAGTTTAAGCCGAAACCACTAAATTTGTCCTCTAGTGCGAGAGAGTTTTATACTTTTACCCTATATTTTATGATCATGAAATAATAAATATATATTTATATTTAATTTTTGTACCCATTGGGTTATGTTGTATATTTTATGTTTAATATTATAGTTATATAATCTCTAATAGGACCCTCTAGTCATGATTATATGGAAAATTGTATCAAGATGTAAGGTTTGAAATCTTGGAGGTTGTGAGACTAATCATAGAGAATCTTATATGTGAATGGATACCCAAATTAAGGCGGGTTATTGGAAGCTTGCAAATAAGTTGTTGATGAGATACAAGAAGAAGAAAAGGTAAAGAACTTAAGGTCTATAGTTAAACCAATAAAAAATAGGCATATGTAATTAAACCTTGAGAGATATTAGGTAATATTGTCTTCATCATTGTGCATATGGTAATACATTGCTACTTGTACATAATTTGAGAAATATGTCCAAGAAATATATGATGCTATCATTCCAATTTAATATTTGATATTGATTTTTTTCTCAATTCATCTTCCAATATAGTACCATAGCACCAACAATTCTTTTGTGTTTCTCCTCACTGTGTGGCACCAACAGATTTTTTTTTTCTTTTTCTATTGCATATAATTTATAAAATGTTTAGTACAAAAAGTAATGAATCAAAGTATGTAAGGTGTTACAAAAATTTTCAATACTATTGAGTACACCATTCGATTTACATTAATATATTAAATAGAGCAGATATGCAAAACAAAGAACAACTGCTAGATCGAGAGGGGTTGTCTCCCTCCTCTTCCTCTTCATCATTAGTGTCTAGGGAGACAAAGTTGTATTCCAGGACTCTGTAGTCTTTATCCCCTATGTTCCTCATTTCTCTATGAAGTTGATCATGTCTCAGCTACTAGATAAACTCCCTAAGGGTGTACTCAAATTCATCCTTTTCTTTCATTGTAGTGTATCCATATGCTACTTCTGATTTCTCTATGGTAGCCCTCCCATCTCTCAACACCTGCAGGAACTTGCTCTCTTTCACCTTCAAGATCACCATGACCTACATGGAAATATCAAAATATATGAGTCTCTTGCGAGACTCAGTAAGGTCCATGTTCTTACCTGCAAGTACATCATTATTCTAAGCCTTCCAGATGAACCATAAAACAATAGAGGAAAGAAAAGACCATAAAGAGTTACAAAATTTGCTACAGTTGATAGTACCAGATACAACATTCAATGCATTAAAATGGGTTTTGTATGACAATCCAAAGATATTCCAGACTTTAGAAGAAAACAAACATTCAAAGAAAACATGAATGACAGACTCAGGTTGTCTACAAATAGAAAAGATATTAGGTTCACCCCTGGTTTCTTAAATGGAAGCTTGTGTAGGAATAATTTCCACAGAAAACAAGAGATCTTTGGTTCAACAGGTCTAGCCCACATCATATTGAAGTATTTCATCCATTCCAAGTCCCGAAGATTCAATCCCCACTTATGGTTAACATGAGAGAAAATGTCACCTTTATTGGTCAGCAGCTGGTAAAAGTATTTGGATTTTCCAAGGTGGATAGGGGTACCATTAGGCCAGCGTAGTTTAAAATTGCAGCAGGACTCAGCGCAATAGCTTTTAATGGGACCTAGGGAGTTAAGGGCTTCTTTGAGGATAGAATAAGTTCTCCAATGGGATCAGGGTAAATTGAAATGGCCTTCCATCCACTCCCAAGTTATGAGTTTACCCTGCTATAGGATATCATCAAATGTAGAAATACCAAGCCCTACCCATTTCTTTGCTGAGCAGCCCTGTAGAAGAGTAAGTTTCCTATCTCCATGGCTCAAATTCTACCAAATAGATTTGAACCCGCAAATAATCCCATTTTCCTCCATAGGCCCCTTGTTGATCAAGAACCCCTTGACATATTTCCAAGCCTTCCAAATACTCTTGATTACATTAGACCCATGAACAACAATATTGGCATCAATAGTGAGAGAGTTAGAAAAAACAAAGGTTCTACCATCCTTTTGGTCTGCTACAGTGAGCCATTAGCAAATTGTTTCTAATTAGAACTTTCCATGGCTCTTCCCCCTCCTCTACCTTAGCTATCCACTTGACATCCAAGGTGAGCCCTTGAGATCTGAGGTCTTTTAGGCCAAGTCCTCCCCAAGCTTTTCCCCTTGAACACCATTCCTGTGAGACATCATGATATATTTTATTTCCTCTGCCATCCAACCATAAAAAGTCTTTGATAACTTTTTGGATATAGCTGAACTATAGCTGATTAAAGAACCACATGGAGGAGAAGTAGATCGAATAGGAGGAGAGGACCTTCTAGCACACTTGAAATCTACCAGGGAAGGATAGAAGGTTACTATCCCATTTAGATAATTTTCTGTTGATTCTTTCAAAGATCCATTCCCACATCTGATTGAGTTTAGGAGAGGCAGAGAAGAGGATGCCAAAATATCTGACTATATGATCTGGACCACCCCAAGCAAATTCAAAATTACCCCACCATTCAGGCGGATTTGGATCCCAACCCAACATAACAGACTTGGCTACAGAGATCTTACTACCAGAGGCTTGGCAAAAAATGTCAAGTTTGTTCATTAGGAGTCTCATATTAGCTTCTTCAAGGAGAAGGAGGATGGAGGTGTCATAAAAAAACTATACATTAGAGACCTCCTAATTATTGGGGAGAAGGACACCTTTCACTTTAGGGGAGAGGGAGTTATCCCTTAGGAGATAGTGCAAAGAGTCTGCTGCAATAACAAATAGGGAGGGGGCCAGAGGGCAGCCCTGTCCAATGGACCTAGAGAGACTGAAGAATTTTGACCTTACACCATTGATCTCAACTATAGCCATTGCATCATATAGGAGTGTTGAAACCATACTGCAAAAGTGGTGGGAAAACCAAGAGCTTCCAGCATCATCATAATGAACCTCCACTCAATCCTATCATAAGCCTTTTCATAATCAATAAGAAGCATAGCATAGTTTTGACCTATACTTTTAGCCCAGTTCATAGCCTCCCAATAGGTGATAAGATTTTCAAGTATATATCTCCCTTTGACAAACCCTATTTGAGTGCTATTAATCACTTTAGGTAGGAGTTTCTCAATTCTTATAGCAAGAACCTTGGCTAAGATCTTGTAGACAACATTAATAATGTAATAGGTCTCCAGGTTTTTGTTAGTAGCCTATCACCCTATTTAGGAATGAGTTTAATGAGGCTGGCATTTAACTTGGGACCCAGTGTACCTATTTCAATAGCTCCCATATAGACATGCAAAAGTTTAGGTACAATCCATTTTATGTTGGATTTTTAAAATTTAATCGGTAACCCATTTGGTCCCGGAGCCTTAACATTAGCCATTCTATTGATGGATACTTTTATTTCCTCTTCTGATAAAACCTTATCCAACAACTTAGCCTCCTCCTCACTTACCTTCTTAGGGATGAGGGTCCTAATCTTATTTCTAGCCTCTTAAATGGAGGGGTCAGAATCTGCAGAGGTAAAGAGTTCTTGGTAGAAGGAAGATAAGGCCCTGAGGATCTCCTGCTGAGAAGATACCACAGAGTGCTAAACCCTAATACTCACAATATTATCTATTGCTTCTTTCATCTTCAGAGTTTGAAAAAAGAATTTGGAGCCTTTGTCTCCCAGATTAATCCACTTGATCCTGGCTCTGATTCTAGCTCCCCTAGATTTAACCAATTGAATTCTTCTGAGAGAGTCTCTACAAGAAATTACATTTTCTAGGTGCTCTTCAGAGGAAGGATTGTCTTGAATCTAAGCTTTTGCTACTTGCAGAGACTCCACCAATCTATACTCTAGCATTCTAGAGTCTTTGGCTTTTTTATACCTACAGTTTTGAGCAACCCCTACTAGGATTTAGTGGTCTAAATCCATCTATCAATATCAGAATCATGTTGTGCATTTCTCTCATTGTACTAGGAAATGATCTTGACTGTTGCCTGGACATCCTCATCCCTTAAAAGGGAAGTGTTAAGGGAAAAGCCTTGCTTAGGAGAGGGATCAAAAGTTTGAATCCCAATGAATTGAATGGAAGAGAAGATGGGGTGGTGGTCATAGAGGGTGAAGGGTATAAATTTCACACAATTATTGTTAGGATAGGGTTGACAACTAAACCACATTTTATTAAGGTATATTCTATCCAATCTAGAATAAATTCTCGTCTCTCCTCTTTGAAAATTAGACCATGTGTACCAAATACCTTTTGAGCCATTCTTTTTCCCTGCTAGAGGGTCAAATAGGTTAAGTTTATTGATCATTTTGCACCAGAATAGGGGCTCATTGCCTTTCCATTCAAATCTGAGACCACCCAATTTATCTTGAGCCCTCTCCACCATGTTGAAGTCTCCTACCACTATCCAAGGGATGGGATCTAAATCAGCAAGCCACTTCCATAACTCAATCTTGCTACTATGATCATTTGGGGCATGAACATAACATATTCCAAATTCAAAATCCTTAACCTTCAACTTAACCCAAACTACTTTGTTACAGGGAGATATGCCCCACAAAAGGACCAAATTCTTCCAAGAAGGGCTAATTAGGATAGAGGTTCCACCCTTACTTCTTGAGTGTTTTGATGAGAATGCAGTTGCATCTCTCCATATGCATTTAAGAGCAATATCCAGCTCAAACCCTACTGCTTTAACCTCTTAAAGAAGCAAAAATTCTAACTCTCTATGAGAATTAAGGAGTCTCTTGACAACATATTTCCTGTCAAGGGCTTACAACCCTCTAACATTCCATGAAGCACAATTTAGCAACATAGAGAGTACTTATCAATCGGTATCCATGGTCTTCCTAAGTCCTTCAAAGAATTTAGGCATGTCAACCCTAGGGGTTTTGGATGGCTTGGGATTCCCACTGATTAAAGGTGGTCTTCCTCTTTTCTTTTTCTTGACTAAGCCCAAAGAAGAAGACTCTAACTTTAACCATTGCTCCTCTCCTTTACAATCTTTGGAAGGATTAGAAGCAAACACAAATGTCTTAGCTAGACATCCTTTCACATTGTCACAATCTGGGAAGGCAATCTCTCCTTCCTCAAGCTCAATCACATGCTTCACACCCTCTTCCAACTCTGTTCCCCTTATAGGTAGGGTGAACTCCTCCTCACTCCTCATCTCAGCAAACATAAACTTCCATTTATCCGATGGTGGTGGAAGGGGAGGGGGGGCTGGAATAAAAAAAACTAAAAAAGAGTTTAGTCTATCTTCTTGGGTCAGAAGGGGAGAATTCCCTCCCTCTCCACCACCTAGAGATGGGGCAATGGGTAAGTCTACAGATGAGGGGTGAGTAGGAGAAGAAATAGACCTATCCAACCTACCTGAAGGGGGAGAAGAGGGGGGAGAGGAATTTATTAGAGGCCTCTGAGCATGATGAAGATTATATGTTTTTGAATTGGATTGGGGAACATTTTTATTCTTCAGGGCTCTACCCCAGATTTGATCAACAACCAATGTTGGGCATTTTTAGTTCTATGAGTTTTCTTTAGTTTAGTTCCATTAAGGCAAAAATCAAGTATTCCATCACTAGAAACAATATCAAGGGGCTTAGAGAAGTCCAGATAAGATTTAGGGTTATCTGGGATAGAGTCAAATTTACCTTTGAGGCTGTCCAGGGTAGTAGAGAGAGTGGCATAATCCTGGTTCCAAACTGGAGGGGGAGAGATCTGAATAGTAGGGGGACACCCAAGAGTAGAATAATATTTGGATGAAGAGGAAGGATTCTCAGGGCAAGCCTTGATAATTTTTTTAGGAGGGGGGTTAATTTTTTTTTCAGTGCATTTCTCTTCAGAATGATAGGGCATTCATTCGTCCTGTGGCCTTCTTTTCTAAAAATGAAGTAGCCACCTATTCCACCCAAAAATATTATCAAGCAAAAAATAGGTATGGGGTCAATATCAAATTCAAGGGTCTCACGGAGGTCAACTCTAGGTTTAACAGAGATGAGGACATGAACATCTGTGTTTGGGATGAGAGTATTCAACTGGTCTATTCTAAGAACTTTTCCTATCATCTCAAGTGCAAGTGGAATGAGCGTCAGTAGATATGGAGGAAGGTTACCAATAATAATCCACCTAGGACTAGAGAGAGAAAGAACTTCATCTTGAGAAGCTTCGAGGGACCAAGGAATTGCCCTAAATTCATAGGGGCCAACTCTCCAAAACTGCTTTTCTAAAATATATTTTTGGGCTTTGGAGTCACAGAAAAACAAAATAAATAGACCCTTTTGAAGCATACGACAGTAAGAGTATTGAAAAACTAATTTCTACCCCCACATTTTATAAAACCATTCATTAAGAAAGTTCCTAGAAGGTATCTTAGAACTATCAACTATAGAAAAAAATATCGCACAATCTCTAAGCCTGGCTCTCTCTTGATCAATAACAACATTCATCTATGAGTTTGACTTAACAATTAACTTGGGTGGAACAAGATCCTTACTCCATTTCCTTTGGTGACTGGGAACCCTTGGGAGGCATTTGTGATGAAGGTTGCTCCTTCTAAGAGGGCTTGTTCATTCTGGATGGCCTTCTTGAAGGACTTTACTTGGGAACAGACGATGCTTCTTCTCCATTCTTCTGAGCTTTCTCTCCTGCAGCACCAAAAAAAATCACTGGAGATGGTTGAGGAATGACTTCAGGGTTTGCAGCAAGGGTATCAAATGAAATGAGAGACTTATCTTTCTCCACAAGATTAAATCCCTTGGCTGAAGATCCTACATTAATGGCTCCTAGTGACATCAAATCCATTAATGTCTTCCCTGTCGAGGAGCGTACGAGGGTTTAGGAAAAGAATTCGGGGGCCGAGTACACCAAGTTGCAGAGCCTTTTCCAAGATCTTCTATATCACACCAACAACTTACCTTTTGGGGGCTCATTATTATTAATAATGGTATAATTTCATGTGCATTCATACTTAGCTAGAAACAAAATAAATTAATTATTTTTGTCTCCATGTTGGGTGGAAAAAATGATTTTCAAACATTAATAATTCGTATGGATCCACTATTCCTTTGTTGAGTTGTACCTTTTATATATTTTTTCTTTTCTTACATAGAATTGTTTATCCTTCTCAAAGATATTCTCATTTCTTGGTGGTATGCATCCTTAATTTGAACCTCCTCCTTGCTCGAAAGTAATTTTATTTTATAAATAATCTCTCCTCAATGTTTAAAATTATGTAATCTATTAGGATTAAGTGATACTAAGGGGGGGGGGGGTGAATCAGTATCATAGCATTTTATATTCTTTCTTAACCAATTAACAAATAATAAATTCAATCCAATAATCCACAATAAGTACACACACATAAGAGTAATCACAACACCATAATTTTATTTTGAGGAAACCCTGACCAACGAAAAACCTCGATGGGGATAGTACCCATAAATATCTGCACTATAAGTATTGTGACCCTATTAGGAGTCCTAGCCCTATTAGGAGCTGATTATTACAATAGGTAGGTCCTTGTTAGAGGACTGATAAATCTTTTTAGGGGTATACAAAACATTGTGCACACTAAACTTACAAAATTAGATTTCATGTCTAGTAGTACAAAAGATAATAAAATAAATACATGAGAACTTCACTTCTACATATCATGCAATCTATTTTCTCACTCTCTTCTTAGCCTGCACTTCGTTGATCATATTCATATCCTCTATCACACATTACAAATATAAAATATCATCTCATACTTATTGTAGACTAGGGTTTATCTGTTATCTATTTTGAAAGGCTTAAACATTTAAACATTAGATTAATTGAGCATTTATCAATTCAAAGCATAAAACAAACAAAACCAAGACACCTCAGGTTGAGCCAAAATGAATGCTTTCAAAGCATTGCTTGATTTTCTCTAATTATGAGGGATGTGGGTGTGCTCTCTAAGCACTTGGAGCTTGTTCCTAATGCATTCTAAAAGGATTTGATATGATGCATGAATGATTAGAAAATCTTGAATAACAACTAAGTTCAATCCATGAAGTGAGCACCTTATAGATACATACAAATTACTTATACAAAATCTTCTTCATTATTCCTTTACACACATATATGTATGAAACACACATATCTCAAATTAATCACTTTTGCTATTATATTTTAAAATACACCATCAAATTCTTTAAAACTATTCTTCCACAAATTACAATTATTATATTATTGAATTAAACATCTTAATTAAAATATTTTCTAATAATATTTTTAAAAATAATATTTAACAAATCACTTATAATTTTAATAATATAATTTTTATATTATTAAATTCAAATTGGATGCAAGATTCGCAGAGAATAAAACGCTCGCTGGAGAAACACGATGCCAAAAGGTCCCAAATTTGTTAGAAGATATATCTTAATTGCTAGCTATGTGTTTCCCATTTTATGCAATTATTAATAATTATCAAAGAATCCCCTTCAACCTGCAATCATTTAAAACCTCCCTCTTTAGCCAATGTGAGGCCCATGAATAGTCCTTGAGCTTCCGCTATATTATTCAAACCATGAGGAAGAGGGCATACTTTTAGTTCTTTAACCACACCAAGATGATCATAGATACAGACTCCTACCCCTGAATCTCCTGGGTTACCTCTAGAAGATCCGTCAAAATTTAGCTTCACAATCCCTTCAGCTGGTGGGAGCCAACGAACCAAATTACGGTCTTGTGAGTCAGATTTATTTTGTCACTGGATAAAATGCTCGCTGGAGAAATAGGATGCAAGATTCACAGAGAATACTCTCCACTCCCTCAACCGGCGTCTAGGGTTTCATATGGTGAACTCCATCAAAAACAAGGTCAATGCGTTACTTGATTTACTCAAATTCCCAAACTCCTCCCCATTGCGGATATAAATACTATTGCTCATCCCCTGGGTTCAGACAGTGATATTTTGATGGGTGAACATAGTGTACATGCTACTGACCACGATGCCACCTATTTATCAAGCCTCGGAGTGCGCTTCTGGCTAGTTTCCTTGCTTTGTTCCTGTGGATGCACCTTCGCAACCGCGTTCTTCAGAGCTAGTGGTGGGTGGTGGAACAAAACCTTTGGGTTGGTCACCTCGTGCTTCAGTAACTCTGGATGCTGGTTGGGGATCGGAGGACATGACAGAGTAAATATTGGTGAAGTTTTTTTGATAGCATAAATGATTTACTTCGACATGTAAACTTTTTGGATCATTGGATCACTAGTGATTTTGTGATTAATGGCCAATTAACACATAGCATATATATGTAATCTTCTGCTATATGGCATAATTTTGTAATCATGGCTTAGTGTCAAGTGAATATCTTATGCAAACTGCATATGTAATCGAATACTATTGTATATATACTTGTATATAACTAAGATCCCAGGGTTTCTTACTAGTTCTTCCACGGGGGAGTTATTGAATCAGATTATTATTAATAAAATATGGTGAATCTTCCACTTTTGATTAAAAAATAAAATAAAAATCAAATTGGATCAATTTAAATTATTCCAAATGGACATAGACCATAGAAATTTTTTAAAAAAAGTTATCCAACCAGTGGGTCCTTTCCCCTAGACTATAATCAAAATACTAGACACCATTATATGCTTGCACTACCCTTAATTACCAAAGTTCTAAATTTAATTATATACCCTACAACTCTAAATTAAACTAAATGGATTCTAAATTCATTAAACTTAATTTTAATAAAAAAATATTTGATTCTCTTACACACATATATGTACAAAAAAATACATATCTAAAAAAATCCCTTTTTCAACCATATTTTAAAATCCTCCAATAAATACTTTAAAATTAATATTTCACAAGTTACTCTTATTATATTAATGAAGTGAGCACCTTATAGATACATAAAAATTACATATACAAAATCTTCTTCATTATTCCTTTACACACATATATGTACAAAACACACATATCTCAAATTAATCCTTTTTTCAATTATATGTTAAAACACAGTATCAAATTATTTAAAACTACACTTCCACAAATTGCTATCATTATATAATTGAATTGAACATCTTATAAATACTTATACAATAAATTTTCTATTATTCTTTTACACATGTATATGTACGAAAAAACACACATTTCAAATTAATGCCTTTTTCAATTATATTTTAAAATCCTCCACTAAATTCTTTAAAATTATTCCTCCATTACTACTATATTATTGAAGTGAACACTTTATAAATACTTACAAATTGCTTGTACAAAATCTTTTCCAATAAACACTTAAAAGTAATCATTCGATGAATCACTTATATTCTTAATATTATATTATACAATTATTTATACAAAATTTTCTCCAATAAACACTTTAAAAAATAATCATTGGAAAAATCACTTATAATTATAATCATACTTATATGAAAGTGTTGAGTACAAATTTGGGTCAATTGAGATGACTCCAAATGCAATAAGAAGATACCCAATAAGTGGGTCATCTCCCCTAGACTAGTCTTTTCGACCACCTATGATTCACTTCGTACTTGACAGAAGATACAAATCACAGAGAGCCCAAATATAAACCATATGCGAAAGTGACAAGCGAGGTATGAACTAAAAAGATTCTAAAGGAACATATTTTCTTTTTATATAAGCAAATAGTTGTTTACATTGTAAAAGTTCCAAGATTCTCTTGTTACCTGAGCAGCACCAGAATCCATGTCAAATTTCACTAATCCTCCTATAACGGTCGTAATGATAATCCAATAGAGTCCTAAGGAATCTCAAATTTAACTAATCCTATATGGGTCATAATGATAACCTTATAGTAATCCTAAGTATATGGTTTTACATGGCATCCAAGAAATGGTAGAATGAGATCTCAGTATGTGTAAGTGTCTATATTGGTCTAAATTGTAGACTAGGGTTTCCAGCAGAAGGGGTTTTGAATCATGTTCCCCTGTGCAAGAAGAAGTTCAATGTTGGCGAGAGTGATGTTGGTGTAGGGAATGGTGTCACTGCATGTAAAGTGCATGGCAGGGCTCTTGGCGTTGTAAGTTCCATGAATGCCTTTGTATGTAGTATCAGATATGTACATTGCCATTGTTGCATTGTGTTATCCCTTCATAAAATAGTAGAACTAATCAATTATGATTGGATTTATCATGTTCTCCACATACACATTGTCGAAGCTCAATCCAGAGACTGATCCAAGGCCGCCCTGTAAAACCTAGAGTTAAAAAAAGGTGAATTTTAATTACCTATTTTGGAATTGAGTCAGATTTGATGTTGCATTTGGACCCAATTGCTATTTTGTTTGTACCTGCCATGTCTTGATTCGGAGGCCATTGTTTGAGTTGAGAATGATGACATCACTGACACTTATGTTGCACACACACCCTTGTGAATTGTGGTTCCCTAGTCCTCCTATGTTGATCACCATTGACACAAGACATGGGGGAAAATTGACTTAGAAGAGTGTTTACCAACAATTCTTTTGTCTTTCTCCTTAGTATGTGGCACTAGTAGCTGACACAATGGTAGATGGGGAGAGGGGCCAAAGGCACACCCTAACCAAATACACCTTCTAGAACCACACGCAGAAGAAACAACAAATAAATAGTGAGAGAGAGAATGTAGATGCTTTGTTATATTATCTTCAAATTGATTCATACATGTCGGTCTGTAAGGCCTTCCAAGTTTAGGTCAGATATTACAATCAAGTACATAAGTCCTCTAGCATGCAAGGATTTTCCAATAGTCTCTAATTTTCTATCTTCTATCCCTATCCCCAAAAACTTCCTCCTAAAACTCTAACCCACAAATACATTTATACAAGAGGCTACTGAGCCAAGTCGGCCTTCAAATCCACAATCAACGGAAGGGATGACCATATCTAGGTCCACATGCTTCCTAATGATGGATACCAACATTAAATTTTTGACCCAAATTAAATGCACAAGTCAGCCTCAAAAGAAATCCAAAACAAACAACTTGGTAAGCAAGGAAACTGAGTGCTAAACAAGCCTCACCAAATGCCAAAGAGATAACCGACCAACACTGATGAACAAAGGAAACCGAGAAACACTGAACCAACTTAGTCAAAGCAGGAACCAAATAACACAAACAAACTCAAATATGTTTTTGGTGACACAAGATTGCCAAGGACCCAAGATGCTCCTGCATCAGACACCTGGGGTTATTTGAAATAATTATCTAAATCATGAAATAGGTACAATCTAAGATGCATCCAACTCAGATTGTGAAATCCATGAACTATCTTCGATTGGTCTATTCTTCCACTTTACCTGATATTCCATTTATTGTTTTCCTCTTGTACTTTTGCCAATTCTTTGCTCCAAAATCTGCTCAACTTCTTCCATCTTCTTCTTAGGATAATCCATTGATACTGTTATGTCCTCATCAGGTTCATGAAACTCATACAAATCAGAAATGATGAATATAGGTGGTATATCCATGTCATTAGGTAACTCAATCTCATATGCATTTCCACTGCCAAATTTCCTCAAAATCTTGCAAGGTCCAAACTTCTTCATCTTCATCTTCCTATATGTTCCAACAAGAAATCTTCCTCTCTTCAAATGAACCATCACTTCATCACCAACATCAAAATTCTTATGTCTCCTTGATCTATTAGCTCTGTCTTTGTATTTTTTATTACTCTTTTCCAGCTTAAACTTCACATCTTCATGCAATGTCTTCATGTACTCAGCAAATTTTACTCCCTCATCACTTCTCTTTCTTTCATCAGCAATGTCTCTCAAATCTGATACACCTCTCGGTTGTATGCCATTTATAATCTCAAAAGGTGTTTTTCCAGTACTCCTATTCACTGAATTATTGTATGCAAATTATGCTTGTGCCAACATAGAATCCTAATTAATTGGTGTGTCTCCAACTAAACATCTCAAAATATTACCCAAACTTCTATTCACAACTTCTGTTTGTCCATCGGTTTGTGGGTGAGATGTAGAACTATATTTCAACTTAGTACCAAACTTTCTCCAAAGAGTCTTCCAAAAGTATCCAACAAATTTATTGTCTCGATCAAAGATAATACTCCTTGGTAATCCATGCAATCTGATAATTTACTTAAAGAAAAGATGTTCTACATGTACTGCATCTGATGTCTTTCTATAGGGTATAAAATGTGCCATTTTAGAAAATCTATCCACAACAACAAATATAGAATAATTACCTCTTACTATCTTCGGTAAGCCAAGAACAAAATTCATACTGATGTCAATCCAAGGTTTCACAAGTACAACAATTAGTATATAAAATCTAGTATTCTGACTTACTCCTTTTGCAACTTGACAAAATTCACAACTTTTCACAAATTTTCAAACATCTTTATACAACTATGGCCAAAATTATTTCTCCTTAAGAAAATTCAATATCTTATCAACACCAAAATGTCCAGCCAAACCACTACTATGTTTCTCCTTTATCAAATTAGTTCTCATTGGTCCTCTTAGTATACACAAGTGAATACCTTTAAATAACATACCTCCTTGCATAAAATATTCATCCCATTTAGTACTCTGTTGATCTTGAATAGGTGCTCTGCACTTTCTCCATGGATCAGAAAAATCAGGATCAAATTCATAGGAATCTCTCATGTAATCAAAGCCTAGAACTTCAATTTTCATCTCGGTCATCAAAAATCTCCTTCTACTCAATGCATTAGCAACTCGATTAGTGAATCCACTCTTATGCTTTTATCACAAATGTATAACTCTGCAAATACTCAACCCATTTCATATGTCTCTAATTCAACTTATTCTGACTATCCAAATATTGTAAAGCCTTATGATTGGTATACAACACAAATTCACTTAGAATCAAATAATGTCTCCATTGCTTCAATGCTTGAACAATAGCATAGGATTCTTGATCATACACAAAATATTTCCTTTTTGTACCATTCAAATTTTCACTAAAGAAAACAATAGGTTTACCTTCTTGACTCAACATAGCTCCAATTGCACTACCACTTGCATCACATTCCACTTGAAATACCTTATTGAAATCAAGTAATGCCAAAATAGGCAATTCAACAACCTTCTACTTTAGAGTCTCAAAAATTTTATTAGCTCCATGTGTCCACTTGAACTCTCTTTTATCTCCTCTCATAGTTTTAGTCATAGTATTACAAATTGAACTGAAATTCCTAATGAACTTTTGGTAAAATCTTGCCAAACCATGAAATGATCTTACCTCACTAGCATTCTTAGTTGTAGGCCAATTCAAAATAGCTTCAAACTTTTTAGGATCCATTTTCAAACCATTAGCTGAAATCACAAATCCCAAATACACAATGTCCTCTTTCATGAATGAACACTTTTCCAGTTTTATCAACAACTTTTCTTCTTTCAATCTTTGCAAAAATTATCTAACATAAAAAAAAAATTCTTCTCTGGTCTTATTGAATATCATAATATCATCAAGATATACAATCACAAACTTACCCAAGAATTTCTTCAAAACTCCATTCATCAACCTCATAAAAGTATTTGGTGCATTAGTTAAACCAAAAGGCCTAACCAACCACTCATACAAACCTTCTTTTGTCTTGAAAGTAGTCTTCCATTCATCACCTTTTCTAATTCTGATATGATGATACCCACTTTTCAAATTAATTTTAGTAAAATACTTTGCTCCAGTCAAACTATCCATTATATCATCCATTCTTGGTATAGGAAACCTATACTTCACTGTTATCTTGTTGATTTCTCTAGAATCAATACACATTCTCCATTCTCCATTCTTCGTAGGTGCCAATACAAAAGGTACTAGACAAGTGTTAGGAATAGTCCCAAGAGATTGGACAAGATGGACATGTGGCGCATGCTCACAGATTCACTAGATAAACCTTGTAGTTAGTGAAAATCTAGAGATTAAGAGGTGGTGGTTAGCTAGCTGCCAGTCGCCAAGTCGCTAAATACTAGTAGTTAAGGGCCAACCATTCTGAGATCCAGAGATAGCCTAGTCACCAATTCTCCCAATCTTGGTGGTCATGTTCCTAACATTCAGAGATCAGGAGATAACCACAGTCGTGCATTCTCTAGATCCTTGGTGGTTAAGAGATAACATCTGGAAATCTAGAGAACACTTGGTTGCTGAATCTCCAAATCTATGGCAGTCAAGGCAACACATTCTAAGATCTAGATATAGCATTGTTCACCAGTTCTCCAAGTATGAGCAGTTAGTGAAGAATCATTTGGAGATTGGGAGAATGGGCTTAGTCGCCCATTCTCCAGATCTAACCAAGGGTCAAGGTCCCATTCTGAGACTTAGAGAATGGATTGTTCGCTAAATCATCGATAGTTAACTGTGGTTATTGGCTTATTCTGAGATTCAGAGAATGGTCTAGTCACCCAATCACTGATTAAACCAAGGGTTACCAAAATGATTCGGAGATTTAGAGATTGAAGGATTCACTAGTTCTCCAGATGTAACCCAAGTTAGTTGAAGAATTATGAGATTATGAGAATGAGTGCATTCGCCAGATCTCCCAATCGGGGGTTAAAAATTGAGTTAGTCTAAGCAACGAATCAAATGGTGACAAGTGGCACTTCCTAGTGATTCCTGTGGCCATGTGCAGAAAATGTTTAAAAATTGTAGATTTGAAAAGAATTTAAAAAATTGATATAGTTTCACTATAGGCATAAAATCCAAAAATTTAAATGAAGGAGTTGCTCACAAATTAATGTCCTAGAAATGTTAATATGATTTAGAACAATAGAGGGGGGGGGGGGGGCGGGGGGGTGGGGGGATGAATCAGTTGTTCTCAGGTCCTAATGTATAAAGCAATCTCAAAAAATTATCCTTAAATCAAATCCAATAACCAAAACAAACTTGGTCATCACTAATTCAATAATAGAAACATACAACAATGCAGCTCACTACCCAGTAGTAACTTAACTTGTAAAACATAGAAATGTTCAATCCAAAACATTCACACAAGTATTAACACCAGGATTTTATAGTGGAAACCCAATTTGGGAAAAACCACTTTGTAACATGCTACTATTATTTTCACTCTTCTGAAGTGAACTTGGTAAAAAACCAACCTTGTCAAAGGTTACAATACACACTGCCAGGTTTGACCTAGTTAAAGGATTTCAACCACCCTATTAAAGGTGAGCCTAGTCATAGGACTTACATACACTCCATTAGAATGCAACCTTGTTCAAAGGATTTAACATATGATTGTTAGAACAACCTCTATTAAAAGGATTTTGACTGTTACAATGGTTAGAAAGTAGCAGCAATATTTATCTGAAAATATACAACTCACTTTTCAAATATCAGATACAATTCCATACACTAATGTTGGTTTACTGACTTTGAAACTTTTCCATCTCCATCTTTGATCTGCTCAGAACTTTTCTTCAAGAAACCATCACAATTCTCCTTCAGCCTTTTCTACTTAAACAGTCAATAAAACTTTTCTCTTCTAGCATTCTCTGTTCACCCATGCACATGCATATCCAAATGCTCAAGTTCCCTTATACTTTCCTCAATTAGGTTAATTCATCTTATGCTGCTCAATCTCATTCGTAGATCTTAGGGTTAGGTCAGATTCATTGAATCTACCCACTTCATGTTCTTCGACCCCTTTTCTAAAATCATCTCAAATCTCTTAAAGATTTATAATAAAATGTTTTACAGTGCATTTAATGCTTCCAAACAATTAATAAATAAGGTTAACACATTTTACATAATCCAAGAATTCAACAATGTTGGCTCCAAAATTAAATTCTCTTCAAATATAAAATTTGTTGATGCTCAGTCAATATTGCGATGATCCACTCAGTCTTCATGTAGAAAGCTCGGTCATTACTAAAAATGTTTACTTGGCTTACACTGTCTTCCTCGCCAATTAGCTGTTGTTTGGTCGACACTATAATTTTTCTCGACATACATTGACTCGGTCAACACTAACATTACTTGGCTTAAACATGATTTTTCCATTCTTTGCTCGATTAAGCCTACCAGTTTAGTCTTCAGTCTTACTAAGATAAACAATACATTGTCTCATCATTGTGCAACATAGTCAAGTAGACTTTTTAGTATCAAGATAACTCAACCTTTCCTTAGGTGCTATTGTTACCAACCTTGTCTAGCCCCTTAGCAACACTCAAATAGATATAGTACTTTCCTAAGTAGAAACAATCTTAACAGTTAAGGTTTGACATCAATGACAATACAACAATTGTTTTAATTGCAGTTTCTAATAATCTCCCTCTTTGGCATTGATGGAAACACCATATGATATCACCTGAATAACACATGGATTACCAACCAATCCAAAAACTTATCTATTCATCAGATAATCATTTATACTATCCTTAGCTTCATTCTGATTTAGAATCCTATAAGTCTCACTTCTATGACTGTTAGAAGTATTCAGATCTCCCTCTATCTTGATCCTTCATTTTAGTTCATCATCCTTATCTTCAGTTTCATTAGTTCATCTCCCTCTTTGACAAAAATGCCAAAGTAGCAACTAAACAGACATCCAATAAATGTAGATAGTATCTGTGCAGCTCAATGTTTCTCCCTCTGTCATCTTGCTTATGACTGATTCCATGTCTTTGCTTCTTTTCACAACTCTAGGCTAGCCCTAAAGTGTGACAATCTTCTGCATCAATTTGTCAAATGTTCTGATGTAGCACATTTGATGCAGTGCTCCTAGCTTGTCTAGGCAGCCTTAGTTAGGGAAAGGACCCCTAATTGACTTCTCAAATACTCATGAGCTTCTCTGGGTAAAGCTTTAGTGAATATGCCTACTAATTGTTCTTTTATATTCACATATTCCATTCAGACTTCATTTTCTTGTACTAATTCTCGCAAGTAGTGATACTTGATTGCAATGTGCTTGTTCTTAGTGTGCATCACTGGATTCTTAGAAATATTGATAGCACTTGTTTTGTCATAGAAAATAACAATAGGTTTAGTGATTTCTTCTTTCATGCCTATCAACAATTGTTTTATCCAAACCAAATTTGAACATTTTACTGCAGCAGCAACATACTCAGCCTCGACAGTAGATTGGGAGATGCAATTTTATTTCTTGCTTGTCCAAGAGACTAATCTCTATCCAAGAAAGAAAGCTCCACCACTAGTACTCTTTTTGTCATCTACATTTCCTACCCAATCAACATCTATATAAACTCTGAGTTCAAATTTGTCATCCTTCTTATAATATAGACCATAGTTAGTAGTTCCTTTCAAGTATCTCATAATTCTTTTCACGGCCATCATATGTGTTTCCTTAGGATTGGCAGAGAATCTTTCCACAATCCCAACAACTAATGCAATATCTGGTCTACTATGTACAACATACTACAATTTTCCAATCATGGATCTGTACAAAGTCTGATTCACTTCTGTAGCATCATCATTCTTAGATAACTTTTATCTAGTAACCATAGGAGTTCCCACTGGTTTAGCATCTTCCATCCCAAAAATTTTCAGCATTTCATTAACATACTTAGATTGTGTAATGAAAATTTCATTCTTCCTCTAATATACTTGTAAACCAACAAAGAATTTGATCTCACCAAACATACTCATTTCAAATTCAGTTTGCATTTCATTTAAATTTTTTTTACATAATGCATCTTGTCCACCAAAAATAATGCCATCCACAAAATTTTTTGCCAACAAGATACCTTTACCTTCTTCATCCTTCATGTACAAATTGCTTGTGTCATTTGTTCTTGAAAATCCAATCTGTATCAAATAGTTGTGCAACCTCTCATACCATGCTCTAGGAGCTTGCTTCAATCTATATAATGCTTTGTTCAATTTGCACACCATGTGTCTTCTATTTGGATCAATAAAACCTTCTGGTTGTTCTATGTAAACTTCTTCTTCTAGTATACCATTCAAAAATGTGGACTTGACATCCATTTGATATACCTTGAAATCTTTATAAGCAACATATGCAAGCAGAGTTCTTACTCCTTCCAATCTAGCTACAGGGGCAAATGTCTCCCCATAATCTATTCCTTCTTGTACATAGCCTTTGCATACCAACCTAGCTTTGTTCCTAGTGATTTTACCATTTTCATTCATCTTATTCCGAAACACCCACTTTGTTCCTATAACATTTTTGTTTTCAGGTCTCGGCACTAGAGTCCAAGTATCATTCTTCTCAATCTAGTCAATTTATTCATTCATTGCTTGTATCCATTCTTCATTCTCCAATGCTTCTCTAGTTGACTTAGGTTCAAATTCACATTGTAGGCATGTTGGATCCTTAGTCTTACTTCTGGTCTGAATTCTAGTATTTTTGTCTCCAATTATCTATTCAGGCTTGTGATGTCTTCTTACATATTTTACCAAAATAGGTTCAGTTGTTCTCTCCTCTATTTCATCATGTTCCTCAACAAGATTTTTAGATTCAACTTTAGAATGCTTGGCAACCTATTGGTGTTTGAAAATACTTATGCCAACTAGGGCTGCCAATATGCCTTGAGACTAGTGTTAGAAATGGTTAACTCCAAGTATGAGAGCTCTGCAAGACAGCTAGACCAACTATAGGGACAAGACTGCCCTCTTCACTTCTAGCTCTGCAAAACCATGGTGGGTGCACCTAACCCAATAACTTATGGCATCTTTAGGACTTTAGATTGGATTAAACAAAGTAGATGATAAAAAGAGACTACTAAATGTTAACCAAGCATTCATTGAATCTCCATTGTTATGAAGGGTAAAATGGCCTTGTGAAGGGTATTACTACCATCAACCAAACAACAAATGAAACTTAAAAGGTCTTGATATATGAGGAAGGAAAGAAGTAAACAAGAACCAATGAAGCATTGAACTCAATTGAATATACTAATCCCTGATTAGTGCCATTATCCATTGGGTAGATCTCAGATACACACATTGAATATGAACCAACTATTGTCAAAGACTCATAGCCATAAATATAAATATTCCAGCCCATCCACTACTTATAAGATCCTTCTGTAGACAAAACAAATGAATCTATGTCCCTTCTAAAGTATATTTCACCTGATCCTAAATCAAGAACTAAAGAAAAGAACATATGCAAAGGTAATCTTATGCAATGGATCAGAAAATCCAAAACTCACAATATTGGCACCAAGGAGAGACCTGAAAGCTTGAAACATTTATATCAAGTATGATGAGGCATGTACATATTCAAAGTAGGGTAGAGAATCAAACCACTTCAATAACCTACAAAAGACTACAAGGATTTTCTATTCAACCTCATACAATGTGATCAACCCTGCTACAACCCCCTGGAACTAATCCAAATCAAAACCTCTAGACTGATTAAAATTCAAACCTTGACTATATCAAAAACTAACAACTTATACCACTAGCCACCTTGGGAATCTCAAAGAGATTGCATGAAGCTTAGGGTGACTAGGGTTAGGGTTACAACCGCTATACCAATTGGAAATGGTCAAAAACTTATTGTAGGGGCAGGAAAGTTAGGCAACTCAGAGAGAAAAGATCTCAGATTGATCTGCAATTATGAATATTACTAAGATCAGGCCATAAGACCAGGAGATTGCCATAAAAGCTAGTCTAATCAACCACCTACAAACACTTCTCGAGCCATTCTTCTCATGGTACAGACCCCTAAAAACAATCATGGAACACGCAAACAATCATGGAACACCTGGGACCACATTGCAACCACTTGCGCCACCAAACAAATTGAAAACCATCACAAAAGCCATGAATTTTGGTACCTTTTGTCGCTTGAAACCCTCCAAAAATTTGAATTTTATGAATAATGGTCAATTCCATGATCTGCAGCAAATCGACGGTCGACGTTCAAATCTAAACCAATTTTAAGTCGTGACCATTAGATCCTTTTATTTCGCGGGCTTTATGATTTACCTTTAAAAGACCCCAGTCATATTTAGCGAACTAGCGACCGAAGACCTTTTCCAGTTCGCAGAAAACTTTATCTCACTGCCATTTAGTTTAGCGGTTATGTGAATGCTTGTTCGCTGAATCGCGAGTCAACTTGGAGTACCACCACTTTTCTTCATGAATGAGTGAAACCCATTGAAATTTGTCAGGCCGCTAAACATATTTATCTAGACTACTAGACCTTAGACCCACGCTAGGGGGTCTGCACTATGCCGCATGTCATTTTATCATTCACTGCAACCACCCAGTCATGACTAACAAGACCGACAAACCTTTGACATCTAATCGAATGCTGGCACAAGATTGCATGGGGTTGGAAAATTTCATGCGATCATGCGACAGCCACACAATCCTTCTTTACTCTACCACTTGAAGAATTTGGCCCCACTGACAAATTGCCACTGCATTACCTCGTGGACCAATCACAAACCACCAATTGTACCAACGTGTCATTGGACCCACAAAGAGATAAATCCCGCTTGGAAGATCAGATAGATGGTGCATCATCGCATGTGTTAGAAAAAATCCTTAAGAACATACGCTAACTGTTGATGCTTTGACACATCAGGACCCCTCTGACGGACACACCAACAACTAGGTCCCATTGATACATCTAGGAAAGATTCAAAATCAATGGTCGTCACATGATCGCAAGGGGATGGAATATTCCATGCGATCATGCGACAACCACACAATCCTCAGAAAACTGACAACATGACCCCACTTGGGCCCGCTGATGCCACTTCATTAAATCCATCGGCCAATGAGGAACCGCCAACTGTGCTTAGGTGTCACCCTGGACCCACAATTTGAAACGTCGTGTCACAAAGATAAGATCAACGGCCGTCATGACTTCACATAGGTCTGACAAATTTCATGCACTTTAACAACAACAGTTGGATTGAGACGGTGTCAGAGACTGGGCCCAGGAAATAAAGCAAGCTGAAACATAGGAAAAATTAAAGATCGTGACTTAGGAAATATTTAAAACAAGGGGGGCCGACATAAAAATTTAGTCGCATGATTGCAAGACACAAAAAATATTCATGTGATCATGTGATAGAGAGGTCACTGATTTTAACACATGCGTTAAAGGACTTTAAGTGGCTTGAATAAAGTAACATCAAATTAGAACAAGGCCAGGGCATAACAAAAGGTTTTAAATGTAACGGCTAGTTTTTTGAATATTATGCTTAAGGCTTTAGCCAGAGAGATGAAAAATGATATAGAGACCAAGGGAAAGATGCCAGGGCCATGAAATTTTTGGCATGTGCTAACACAACCTCTTCTTGATACTCAACATCATTTTCTTGTAGCTCGGCATGTTCTTATTCTCTCTCGGCACTATTTTCTTGACGCCCCGATAGTTTTTTTCTATCGCTCAGCATTGCTTACCCAAGACTTGGCATCAGGTGAAAGTCTATTACTTGCCTCTTCTTCTTCCTCAATGTACACAAAAGATCTATAATCTTCTGGTTCTCTTTTACTATCAGCTACATTTCTTTCTGCATACTCATCAATTTTGACATTCACACTTTCCGCAATTTTGTTAGTGTTAGAGTTCAAACACTTATAAGCTTTACTTTTTGTGGAGTACCCTAGGAATATGCCTTCATCACTCTTAGCATTAAAATTTCCATTCCTAGTGTCTTTTAATATATAGCACTTACTTCCAAATATTCTAAAGTATTTAACACTCGGTGCATGCCCATGCCATAATTCATAGAGTGTCAGATTTGTACCTTTCTTGATATGTACTTGGTTAAGAGTGTAGACAACAGTTCTTATAGCTTCTTTCCAATATTTTTGTGCCACATTATTTTCAATCATCAATGTCCTTGCACAATCCAAGATAGATTTGTTTCTCCTTTCTGCTATACCATTCTATGGAGGTGTTCTAGGTGCAGACATCAGTCTTTTAATTCCTCTATCATTACAAAATAGATTAAATTCATTTGATGTAAATTCTCCACCTCAGTCAGATCTAAGACATTTCAGGTTCCTACCTATTTCCTTCTCAACTTTTTCCAAATACCACTTAAAGGATTGAAAAGCTTTAGATTTTTCTTTTAGAAACATTACATGCATCATCCTAGTATGATCATCAAAAAATAAGATAAAGTATCTAGCACCACAGTAAATTTTTACACCCATAGGTCCACAAAGGTCAGTATGAACCAAATCTAAAATGTTTTCAGAAGTAAAGGATTTGCTCTTGAAAATTGACTTTGTCATTTTTCCTAACCGGTATTCCTTGCACATCACATTCTCAAGTTTCTTCAATCTAGGTAGACCTCTTACCTTTTTCTTCTTACTTATCTCTACCAGATTGTCAAAGTTAACATGACACAACCTTTTATGCCATAACCAAATATCATCAAGTTGTGCAATTAAACATGTTTCTTTAGATAGGTCAAGATAGAACAAATTACCTCTAGTTTGATCTCCACTTCCAATAGTTCTCCAGTAGCATTAAATATTTTAGCTTGCTTGTGATGAAATTCCACTTGGTAACCAATTTTGTTAAGCTGAGCAACACTCAACAAATTATAATTAAGTCCTTTAAGCCAATATGCATTTTCACAAGATATCTTATCAGTTAGTTTAATCAAACCTTTTCCTCTAACAGGACATGGTGCATCATTACCAAATTTTACACTTTTACCTCTGTAATGATGTAAGGTCTCAAACTTATTTTTGTCACTAGTCATGTGATGTGAACAACCACTATCAATAATCCATTTATCATTCTTGTTCACATAAGATATCAATGCAATTTTCTCATCCTCATCAAATTCATCTTTCATTTCCACATAGACTACCTCAATTTCAAAATCATCACTATCAGTGTCGATTTCTTTTTCAACAATGTAATAGGATTTCTTACCTTTTCCTTTGTAGTCTTTGCTCCATCAGTAGCTTCTGTCATCTTTTCTATCTTTGTGTTTGCTTTTCCTTTCATCATCTTTATCCTTCTCATCAGGACATCTAGCAGCTATATGACCAAATTTATTACATGCAAAACATATAATAGGGAGTTTACCTTTATACTTTCCTTTCCCCTTCTCAGTCTTCTAGCCATAAGAGCTTCTAGATCTTCTAGGTCTTCATCAGAAGTGTCATTGTCACTTTCATTGTCACTTTCACTGTCACTTTCACTTTCACTTTCACTTTCACTTTCACTAATGCATCTTTCTTTTTCTTTCTTTGGATTGTTTAGAACTAGCCATGATGTGAAAGTAGATTCAACATTTCCAATGCTTCCAACAGTGAAATTATCATAGTTAGAGAGTTCAAAAGTAGTCAACTTACCAACCAAACTTTTCAAAGTAAGCACATTAGTAGAGTTACATCTAGATTCCTGAATAGCTGAGAGCCTAATAGCATATATAGGACATAGGGTTCTTAGTACTTTCCCAATTATAGTTTCATCATCAATAGTCCCATTTGCTCCTCTAATAGCATTCACAACTTCTTTTATTCTACCAATGTTTTCACCTTCTTGCATTTTCATTTCATCAAACTTACCTCTAAGACTCTCGGCCTTTGCTTTCAGCACATTTAGGTCACCACCATAGATCCTTGCAAGAGTGTCCCACATATCCTTAGCAATTGTGTAGTCCTTAATGTCCTCAAATTCTGGATAGCTTAGGGTAGATGCAATTTCCAGCATTGCCTGATTATGTTCTTTCTTAGCTCTCATTTCTTCAGTAGTCAAAGGTGTGACAAGTGAGACATAGTTGTTCTCAATGTAGTACTTTGCAGAGTCACCAATACCATCCAGATGTAGCTTCATCAAGCTTTGCAATGCAGGGATATTTTTCCTTATTCAGCTTCAGTACCTCCTTTTAATACATCCTGATCATTTGCTTCAAGCCCCTTTAAACTTGATTTCTGTCAATACTAATAGTAAGAAACAAAGCTCTAATACCAATTGTTAATATGATTTAGAATAACAGAGAGTGGGGGGGAGTGAATCAGTTGTTCTCAGGTCCTGACATATAAAACAATCTCAAAAACTTATCCTTAAATCAGATCCAATAACCAAAACAAATTCGGTCATCACCGATTCAATAATAGAAACATATAATAATGCAGTTCACTACCCAACTGTAACTTAACTTGTAAAACATAGAAATGTTCAATCCAAAACATTCACACAAGTATTAACACTAGGATTTTATATTGGAAACCCAATTTGGGAAAAACCACTTTGTAATATGATACTATTATTTTCACTCTTCTGAAGTGAGGTTGGTAAAAAGCCAACCCTGTCAAAGGTTACAATACACACTATCAGGTGTGACCTGGTTAAATGATTTCAACCACCCTGTTAAAAGTGAGCCTAGTCATAGGACTTACATACAGTCCATTAGAATGCAACCTTGTTCAAAGGATTTAACATATGGCTGTTAGGTCAACCTCTATTAAAAGGATTTTGACTGTTACAATGGTTAGAAAGTAGCAGCAATATTTATGTGAAAATATACAACTCACTTTACAAATATCAAATACAATTCCATACACTAATGCTGGTTTACTAACTTTGAAACTTTTCCATCTCCATCTCTAATCTGCTCAAAACTTTTCTTCAAGCAACCATCACAATTCTCCTTCATCCTTTTCTGCTTAAACAATCAGTAAAACTTTTGTCTTCCAGCATTCTCTGTTCACCCATGCACATGCATATCCAAATGCTCAGGTTCCCTTATACTTTCCTCAATTAGGTTAACTCATCTTATGCCACTCAATCTCATTTGTAGATCTTAGGGTTAGGTCAGATTCATTGAATCTACCCGCTTCATGTTCTTCGGCCCCTTTTCTAGAATCACCTCAAATCTCTTAAAGATTTACAATAAAACATTTTACAGTGCATTTAATGCTTCCAAACAATCAAAAAAAAAGGTCAACACATTTTACAAAATCTAAGAATTCAACAATGTCAGCTCCAAAATTAAATTCTCTTCAAAAAAAATTTTTGTTGATGCTCGGTCAATATTGCGATCATCCACTCAGTCTTCATGTAGAAAGCTCGGTCATTACTAAAAATGTTTACTCAGCTTACATTGTCTTCCACGACAATTAACTATTGTTCGGTCGACACTATAATTTTCCTCGGCATACATTGACTCGGTTGACACTAACATTACTCAGCTTAAACATGATTGTTCCATTCTTTGCTTGGTTAAGCCTACTAGTTTAGTTTTCAGTCTTACTAAGATAAACAATACATTGTCTCATCATTGTGCAACATAGTCAAGTAGACTTTGTAGTATCAAGATAACTCAACCTTTCCTAGCCCCTTAGCAACACTCAAATAGATATAGTACTTTCCTAATTAGAAACAATCTTACCAGTTAAGGTTTGACATCAATAACAATACAACAATTGTTTCAATTACAGTTTCCAATAGGAAATTCAATTTTTGTCCAAACATATAAGTGTTATATATTTCCAAAAATGAGAAAAGACAAGGAATCCAATGGAAATGATTATTTTTTAGTTTCAGAGAAGTGGGAAGGAGGAGTATGGGTTTGAATTTAGAGGCTAGAATTAGAATCAGTTTGTTTGGAGAATGATTGTAGAAGGTGGATCAGTTTGGAGAATCAGTTGCAGGGTAGATGAGAGGAATGTTGAAGATATTTTGTGCTAAGTGGATAGCTGTCAGTTCTGTGCAACTGACTTTCATTTTCTATATCTTTATTTTTCTCTCATTTTGTAAAGGATGTTTTAATTTATGCTGTTGGGTAGTATTCAGGCCCTTTTCTTATTTTCTCTATGTTTCTTTGTCTTGTAAATATGTTGAGCCAAATGATTTTTTAATAAAGAACAATGGAATCCCTGTTCAATTCTTGTTGATGTCTTTGTGTATTTGGTCTTAATTCTTGTGTGTCAGTTTGTAAGGCATTTTGATGCACTGGCTATAAGGTAGTTGTGATCTTGTTTTTAAGTTTCTTTCAAGCAGAGAGTCAATCTTGAATACAAATTCTGAGAATTTAAGGTTTATATATGAATTTGATTTCCAGGTATTGAAATGAGAAGAATGGTTTGCAAGGCATTTCATTCAGGTTTTTGAGTTTGGAGTTATGGTTTTTTGGGAATGTATGTTTGTTTGACTCTAATGCCCAATAGATAAGGCACTGGTCTCTTGCTTGTCCTGCGGTTTCATCATCAAACATTAATTCAAATCATTTTCTATTTCCTGTTTGAAAGCATGAATGTTCAGAATCTATATTGAATAGTACAGACATTGTTGGTGATTGTTTGTAGAAGTGAATTTGATAGGTTAGCCTGCCTGAGCCTCCTGGTTCAAAGAGAAGAAGGGTGAACATCCTTGTTACTATCCACTATTTTTCATGTTTGCATAAAGGGTTTAGTGAGAGAGTGTTTATGTATGATGATTTAGTATGTTTTAGGTACACCCGCTTGGGTCTGTGGAGCCCAAAGTGTAGGAGTTTCTCCTTATCAATTAGTCTTTTCTTGCTTGAGTTAGGAGTTTAGGAATCAAAGAGTTCAATTGAAGCATTTAAGGCTTATAATGGGATTCAACAAGAAAAATCACTAACAGATTGGTGACCCTACTGGGGAAGAAATAAATGACAGCAAGTTTAAGATGCCCAATTCCTTACTTTGCTGAATCATTCTAGGGTTTGGTCCATGTTGGTTATAGAGTCAATTCTTTTCTAAATTGTTATATCTTCTCATTGAATGTGAGTGTCAACTTTAAATCTCTATTTGATCAGTGTTTGGTAATATGAAATTGCAATGTATTTTGTGATCCTAACAAACAGTGCATCCTGTGAAGTTGTTTTATGTTTGCTGATAAAGACGGTCCATGTGTGAGATAAAGGCTCTTAGCTGGTTCAAGATTGGTCCTCTGCAAAGAGGTGGTGGTCTAAAAAGATTTAAAAGGTGATTTGAGGAAGGCTTCAAATTAGTATTTTACACCAGCAACAACACTTCCAGGTAATCTTTTATCAAAGTAAAGAATAGTCCCTTAATAGGAGAATCAGTCACTAAAGAAGAGGGAAATTAGTTTTAAAGTTCATGCCATATTTATGGATAGAAGATTAAGATGCTAAAGAGTATCAGAAATATGTTGATGTTAAATGAAGTTAGTGGTTGCATGAATTTGGATAGAAATATTTTCATGAGAATAAGCTTTATTGTTGTGTCAGTATGTTAGAATGGAGTTCCTAGCCATGATAGATCAAGAGAGTGCTTCTAGATATGAAAGTTTTCAGTCAGATTTAGAAATTTATAAAGATGAACTTTATTTGATAAATCAAAAAATTCAGCATAATTGCATTCTGATGTTAAGATGTGCAATAGGAGAAAGAAATGAAGAATCTACATTATCTTATTACAAGAAATTTCTTGTTGCATGTAGTGGATTTCCTGTGGATTTAGATTTTTAAAAATCCCAGTATGCTGAGATGTTCCTAGAACTTACAATGCCTGAATCAGTCAGTTGGACTACATCCTTAAAAAATGAAGCACTAGAAAATATTAAGGAATGGATAGACTCTTTTATAAATGTTGAATGCAATCATGCCGAGTCTAGTTCATTTGAGGATGCTGAGTCCTGTGATGGTTGTAGTGCTGGTTATTGTGTTGATGACGAAGTTTATGAGTATCAAGGAGTGGAAGATGAATCTTCATTTGATAGTGATTTCCCTGAGCTTGTAGATTTCTCTTTCTCTCAACATGATAATAATGGTTATTTGTTTCAGTTTAGTGATATTTTGTGTGAACATGAAGAACATGGATATAATGCAAATGATAGTTCTTGCAATAGTTACTTCACACAAGGTAATGTGAGACAAATAAATTCAGTCCCGGTTTCAGATGGGGAAAAGACTTGCAGCATCAATAGTGAGAATGAAGAGATGAAATGTGATGTGTAGTGCTTGCTAAGTAGTGAGCAAATCTCAGATCTCTTGGATGCTAATTTTCAAAGGTATACTCCCAAGTTTGTTTCTAGAATTCCATGCCCGATAAAAATAAGTTTTGATGAAAGTGATTCGAGTGATGGCATGATGAGTGAAACACATTTTGACATCTTTTCTCCTACTTTAAATCAGCAATGTGAATGTGCATTTCATTGTGATGATTTTGATAATGTTATTTTTGATGAGTACAATGATGAATGTACTATTGAGTATTCAGATTTGCATGAGCTTGCTGATTTTTGTTCTTGCTTACATTTTGATGATGAAGAATATGGTAAATCTAAAAGTGTATTCTCAGATTTGCTAATGACTATTGAGTCACTCACTGATGGATCTTGTTCCTTTCTAAATTTTGTTGATGTTGTTTGTGAGTAGCAAGATTTTTTTGGTCTTATGCAATTAGAGATTTGTTTTGAGAGGTTTTACCTCAGTTTGCAAAGTGATCAGATAGAATTGTTTTATTCTTTTTTGCACACTATCAATCAGAATGATAATGTTTCCAACCATGATATGGAGTTGGAGTGTTTCCTTTTTTAGCATGGCATGTCAATGAAGAGTGTGATGTTTTTACATCACAAAATGATCAATACTCATGGCATCCTGATGGCTTTCCCTTGCCGAATAATGGTGAGTGTGTTGATTATTTTTCTTATGATATGCTCAAAGTGGATCAAAATGTTTCTGACTGGCTAGATGAAACATATAATCTCAGTTTGCCTCCATTGTATGGAGATGAGAATCATTTATTTGATAGAGGTAAAGACTGATTGGAATTTTGGGGCTTTGAGCCTTTTGTGTAAATATTGTAAGTTCATGTACAGTCACTTTCATTTCAGTTGTGTGTTTGCTTTCAGTAAGGGGTTCTCTGTTTGAAATTTTGTGAAATTAAAGTAAAATGTCAAGGATAATTCTCTTTGGGGTGTCTATTGTACCATGAGATTCTGGAGTTCTCTACATGCCCACATGAGGCACACATCCAAAGTCAGAGCCACTGTTGGTTTTACAAAATACAACATGGGTTTTTGAGTACCTTGTTAAAATTTTGTAGTTTGAAGGCCTTATAGGTGCTTTTGTGCCTATGTGCTCGGGTGTGATTCTAAGGTTTTCCATGCATGTTAAGTGCTTATTACCCTTTTTTTTAATCATTTGAAGACATCCCAAGTAATTAATTTCAAGTTTCAAGTTGGTTTAGTGATGTCTTGTTTCGAGCACTTGTCCCAAATTTGCATTTTTTCCCAAGTGTCAATTTGGTGTAACAGGCCCTGTTTGCATTTGAATATCTTTTTCCCAGTGATTTTTCATGACATGCCGATTATGGCATCATGTTGTAGACATAAGATTGAGTCATCATGCCAATTTTCAATCCCCTATGTGTCCATTTGACCACTTTCCCAGGCCAATTCCAAACCCAATTTTTGCTTATTTCACTGTTCTATTTCAAAATGTTACTGATTGGCTGACTTTGGTGTTTGGTGATAATTCATCATTTGATTTTTTGGGAATTCTAATTGTGGGTTTTTGTTCATTGTTTGGGGGTGAATCAATACCCAAGATTCTGGTCTCTGAAAGTTTCCTTCGGTCAGTTTTTACGACCACTCTTGGAGGCCAGCTAATGTTATTCAACAAATTTTACAAGGTTCACAGTGACATTGTGATTTTGATATGGATTTGTCTCAAACATCCTTCAAGTGGTTGCATATGGAAGTGAAAAGAGTGAATGTAGATTTTGCAGTGGTATGCTAAATGAAAGGTGAAAGGGTTTCAAATTTGTAAATTTTGCAAGTCATGAGCAAGCTCTTGCATGCATTGATAGTTTAAATAATACTTTGATTATTGGAGCTGAGACTAAGTTAAAGGTCAATGTTCAAATTTCAAACTCAACTTAGGAGGCTACTGGTCCATATGGTACCTGGCCATCATTATAAAATTGCTAAGTAATATATGGGAGTTGGCGGTATGCATGTCAAGTTCCAAATGCTTGTACACGTGAATGTATTTGAAGATCAATTGCTAAGCGCAAGTGTTTGGGCACTAGGTGTATGATTTGGGGCTGCTAGTGCTTGGCCAAACAAGATCAACATTTGAGTCTCTGTTAGCAAGGTACAAGCTAGTGAGTATGCATTTTCCTTCAATACAAAGTAAAGAGTATCAAAGCAACTACCTGCACAAATGAACAACTGAGCAAACAAGAAGGCAATAAATGAATACAAAGGAGACCATAACAATGAGAAAAATGAATGCAAAGGGAAGCCAACATGTGATGGAGGCACATTTTAAAGAAAGGGGAATGCTAGACCATTTCTTAGGAAAGATGAATCAATGGATTTTGCAAACATGGATTTGTAGAGATAGAAAAATAGTTATATTGCAGGGGGCATAACTTTCAATTCAACTGTTGTATTGGGATCATTTTTGGATATGTTCTTGCAAATCTAGTTCTCTAGATTCTAACTAGTGTGATTTTCCAAATTCATCCTAGTTCGCAAGATACAGTCAACTGAGTACGGATCTATCTAAACTGCCCTTAACAGTCACACAGAAAATATATCCTACATTCACTAGGATTGGTGAGTTTCAAGTATTTAAATACTCTGGCACTTACAATGTGAAATAAGTAAGAAGCCAAGAGGCTCTTGGCGGGCCCCTTGGCTAGAGGATTTGGTGTAGTGATGGGCCCCATTATTTTAAGACAAAGTGCAAAGAAAGCTTTAAAAACTCTCAGTAGTTTAATCCCACATTCATCCAGAATGGGGAAATTTCAATGTTTATAAGCAAGTCCACTCTCATAATGAAATAGATAAAGAATTGGAGGCTTCGTCCATGTGTGTAGGTGGTTGGTGCCTCAGTTTGCATGCCTGTGACCAAAGGTAAGATTATTTTGCAGGAATGATAATGTGGTAGATGACTAGACAAGATGGATACATGGCACACACTCACTGATTCGCTAGATAAACCCAATAATTAGTGAAAATATGGAGATTCAGAGGTGGTAGTTAGCTAGCCACTAGTCACCAAGTCACTGAATGCAAGCGATTAAAGGCCGACCATTTTGAGATCTAGAGATAGCCTAGTCACCAGTTCTCCCAATCCTAGCGGTCATGTTCCTAACATTCAGAGATCAAGAGATAACCATGATGAACTACAACTGATTTATAACCTGAATGAAGAATCTTTGATTTAAGCTCACTGAGGAGTTGCTAATTAGATATGTAAGATGATTAAATCAGTATTATGTTGTCATTGATGTCAACTAGCTTGATAGTACTTGTCTTGTAAGCTACTATACTGAAACATCTAAAGAAAGGTGAAAGAGATGAAGAACATAAATATCTACATGAGGAAGATGTATATGTTAGATGAGGATAAGGAATACATTGAGTAACTTGTTGATGAGTTTATGACTTGATGATATCGACTTTATTATGTTGCATTCATCTATGATGAAGAATAGAGCTGAAAGACACAAAGCAGTGTTGTCAGTAAATGAAGCATTCCAATATACATTGATGAGTGTAGTGTATATCGAGTGCAATATTAACCAAGCTTGTGTTCACCAACACATTTCTTTTTTAACCGAGCAGAATAGAAAGGAATTAAATGATTAGTTTAGCCGAAAAACTGATGACATGGAAAGTGTATGAAATCGAGGTAACAAATAATGTTTGTTATGAAGATTGATGGCTAACTTAAGTTAAGGAAGAACTAATGGAGTAGATTGAAACATGTTACTGACACATCAATCGAAGAAGGTTAAAGCGGAAAAATCAATGAATGAGATTAAGCGGTGAAATCTGATGGACAAAAAGAAAATGATTTACTTGTCTATATAAGAGACATTGGTTTCATTGTTGAAACAATGCCAGAAGAAGAAGATACTATAGAATTATCATGTGAACAAGTTTTCATGCATTCTAATCATATTGATTAGTGAGAACCAAACTATAGAACAATTACTGAGCTACAGAGAGCAATTACCGATGGATAGTAAATTGATATTGTATTGAATCTGAAGTGACATATTGATCAGAAAGATTTGAATGAGCTGAACATTGATCTGTAAACTGTAATTAAAGTTGTTTCAAGGTAGATCATCTACTGTTACATATTTAACCATTGTACACAGTCAAATCTCTTAATTGAGTAGACTAAGAAAGTCTTTGTGTGTTTCATTCATAGAGTGAACATTGTTATCCTATCAACCCCAGAGTGACTATTGGTTGGATGATAACTTTTGGTTTAAAATCCTCTAACAAGGTCACACCTAATTGTGTGTTTATAACCTTTAACAGGGTTGGGTCTTCACCGACCTCACTTCAGAAGAGTGAATATTTTTGGATTGCAGGTCCCAGGTGGTTTTTCCCTTCACAGGGTTTCCACGTTAAATCTCTTGTGTTATGTGTTGATTGTGATATTTGTTTGTTATCATACTTTGCATATTACATGTTAGATTTGATCAGTAACTACTATAAGTTTTAGACTGATAATTGGTAAAAGAACAGATAGTGTGTTGGTGTTCCTTTCTCCCACACTGTCAGATTTACACTAGGATTGACATGGCCAGTGTCACATTCACTAAATACTCCAAATCTGACAAGGAAAAGGGCCAATGAACAAAGCACAAGGGCTTTCTACACTTTGAGCTCCACATCACTCAGGTGGGTGTACCTCTTCTACACATACATACATCTTGTGTCAAACCATAGGCCTACAAGTAACTAACTATGGAATAGCTTTTAGACTCCTATAGGTATCCTGTACCTCAATACTCACCAAATCTTATGCAATAGCCCATTTTCATAGAATGAATCTAAAAACTAGAAACTACTCCTACCAACATGAAAGGAAAGATACTTCATTTGAATGATTAATGTTGGGTTGAAATCACCCCTAAGATACCCTGAGTCTCTCATAGACCAGTGCCTTCTCCAATGGGAAACAGAGTCAAATACATCATTACAGTAGAGAGCTATGAAACAAGAAGACAATAAATTCTGATATGTTGATGCCTTACATCAATCATACACCATTAATTAGACCTTACTTCAAAAATCCACCTGTGTACCCAAATATGCTATCACCTATTCAAAGGATTTTAACCCTCCCCTTAGAAGAGACCTATAAACAAACAATACATTAATCAACATCCACTGAAAGACAAGCATGAGATACCCTTGATACCCTAGCTCATACACATCTGAAAACTAATCTTGAACTCAGTTATCTCTATGAAGACAACTCTATTGCAGACACATAGGAAATACAAATAGAATGATCAAAAATCCTTGATGCTATAATTAACAAGTTCAAGATTCAAATGGAGACAATCTGATAACAGTAAAAATATATTGAATTCTTATACATAAGAAAAACTGTTACAACTTATATTCTATTCTCAAACCAGAAAGAAAAGAGGGAACACCCTATATGCAGAGAAGAAGGAAAATATCTACAGGAAAAGGACCCTTCATGTAACCAAGATCTGGAACTCAAAAATTGGAACCCCTCTAAATGATCCTGAAAATCATTTTATATGAACAAGGATTGCAACAAGCTACCGATCATTTAAAGCAAGAGCTAGGGTTTTCACCCACCAAACCAACTGAAAATAATCAAAATTTATTTCATTGGAGGAAAACCAAGCAACCTGGAGAAAATAGATCCTAAAATGATCTCCATTTATGATAAATCTTTTGACTTGTACTGAAGATCATGAATTCACCATGTTTATCAGTCTAATGATTCACTTGCAACATGCCTCAAGCAACTCTTTCACAGTACAAACCCTCTGCAAACAATCATCAAACTCTCTGGACCACACTGTGATAGTCGACAAGGTCAAAACTACCAGATCCAGCCGCCCAAGCATTAAAACTAGTCCTTTTGCCATTGAAACCCTCAAAAAATTCAAATCTGGAAGAAACGGCTACATTCATCGCACCAGACAACATATCGATAGTCAACATTCAAATCTAGATTATCTTTATATCATGACCATCAGATCTCCTCATTTTACCTAGGCTTCATTTTGTCTTTTAGTTGCAAGATTGCCAAACATCTCATTTAGCCTTAGTTATTCTTAGCAATTTGGCGACTGTAGGAGAGTCTCGTAGTCGTGGCAACTCCTTGACTTTTCAACTTTCTTTCTAAGACCACGTGACCACACAGTCACTAGATCACCAAATACATTATAACCTCAGAGCATACTGAGATCAACGGCTATCATTATACTGCTGACTTAAATGTCATACATCTTATCCAAGTGGTATAACGACAACCGCAAGATCAATCTAAGCATTAACTTCTCCTTACAGACTAAAAACCTCAGGCCCACTGACAACTGCCAAATCACCAAACCTGTGGCCAATAAGAAACATGCATGTCAGCATGACCAGGCAAAAGGTCCCACAACTTACAATCTTTTAAATCAGATGGTGGTCACATGATCGCATAGCTTGGAAAGATTCCATGTGATCAAGTGACAACCATAGATCATCTTGCACTATCACTAAAACTTGGAGGATTTGGGCCCACTGACACATCCTTGTCACCAAACCTATGGCCAATCAAAACATAACAAATCTGCAACACCTAGTAGTGGACCCACTGAGAAATGCCATATCACCTGGAAGATTGGATGACTATCGCATGATCTCATGGAAGAAGAATATTCCATGTGATCATACGACCACTGTCGATCTTGAGCAAAGCCAAAAACCTTGTAGATGTCATTGAAGTTTGGCCCCACCTTACTTTATAAGCCACTTCATTGAATCAAAACTTGCCAAGTTGCACAGAGCGGGCCCATTTCCAAATTCTCCATTAAGAATAAGGTCCTGTCAGCCGCCATGTCACTTGAGTCTCAACCAATCAAAATAATCCATGGAATAATGACATGGTAGATGAGGACCCACCGCATACTAGCCCCAACAAAATGGAAGATCAGGTGGTTGTCACATGTTCTCATAGGCCACTAAGATTTCATGAGATCATGCACTCGCCGTAGGATTAAAAGGAGACTGATATGCTTGGCCCACCATCAAGTGATCTAGCGATTGAAGAAAAGATAAACCACCACGCCAGGTTGCTAGATGTTAATAGGGAACCGCCAAGAAAATAAGAGACTATGTGACCAAAGCACTCACCCAATTGCTAAACCAAAACCCTAACTGCCCGAGAACTTGGAGAACAAGCGACTGACTGTATTCACTAAATCACTGAATGATAAAGAGACATGAAACATTGTTAAGAGATTCAGTGAACACCAAGAGAGAAATAGTCACGTGCTCACAAGGAAACTTAAGTGGCCCAAAAAAGTAATGAAGGAAAAGAACATGGCCTAGATAAACTAGGGTTTTTCCCTCCAACAGCTAGAAATATGAATAAAACCTAGGGTTTTCAAGGACTAGGGACATAGAGAAACATGTAGAGACCAAGGAAAATTTATACAGCTATGAAAATTTCTTGCAGGTGCCAATAGTGGCTTTGTCTAAGGATGCATGCCTCTTGTAGGCATGGCAAGAATCTAGAATCACTGGGAGAAGCAGACCACCCAAGGAAAACAACTAGGCCTTCACCTCACTCTTATTCCAAAATTTTCACAAACTGGCTCCTTATTGAAAATGCTAACACCACTTATACAAGATATACAAAATATGCATAAGCAACTTCAATATGCCAAAGGAATGTCAACTTTTACCTCTATCAAAAACTTGGTTTTTGTTTTCAGAATGAAACAACAATCTGAAACCACTGTTATATACATGATGATAGAAAACACTGTTAGGCATAGGATGCAGAATAACTTCAGATTTAACATCACCTATGCCTTTTGTCACATGTCCCCCCACAAAATCATTATTTGGAAAACAAGCACCATCAAAATCATCATGAATTAAATCATATGAAAGGAGACAAATAATGGATACCTTTTCCTCTTGGCTGTAAACATCTAGCTCATCTTTAACACACACTTGCATATCAAAAGAAAAGAAACTATACTCACATTCATTCAGGTTTATCAAATCTGATTTCTCTTGATAAATCACACCTTTATCCTCATAAGGATGATTCACACAATCAACATCATGAATTGCATTATCTTCATTATTCTCAATACTTGGTGGTAGAAGAAATAAACTATCATTATGTAATGTATTCTTATCAAAAGAAAAACATTCATCTTGCATTACCCTTCCTCTGACTAGCTTCATTGGGGATGTAGATTCAAGATCAACCATATCTAAAACATTAAATTCAGAAAGTGAGCAATCCTCAGCAAATTCCATCTCCAGGGCACATTCTTCAAATAGTGGATTAGAAACTATATGGAATTATTTCTCATAATAATTTAGACAAAGTGCCAGCTGGTTCATATCAATGTCTTCATCAAATAACACACTAGAAACTATACTAGACATGTCATTATATCCATCTTCACATACATCCTCAATAGAGAAAGAAAATTCAAAATTTGAATCAGAACATGTCTCACCACTTCTGCTATCATCATATGAAAAATTAGTGTTATAATTAATCACATCATCTCCAAAAGTACCATACAATGGACTCCCCCATTCATCTTCAGTATCCAAGACTTTGCACTCAACTTCATTACCATTTAAACACATAAAAGATTGAAAAGAAAAATCATCTGCAGTATGAGAGAAATCTTGTGACATATCATTAGAAACTAGTTCATTCTCAATCTTATCCATGCTCCCACAATCTACATTCCTCTTAGCATTTACATCAACACTAATTGGTGGGAAGCTACCTTCATAATTATCATCATTGGACTTATGCAAATCATGCAAAGGGAAGGATGTATCCTCCATAATCTGGGAATGTTCATTGCCTTCATTGGCTAGCAAAGATTCTAGCTCCTTATCAATTACATTTTTAGCAGCAACATTCATTCCATTTTCACATACAACATTATGATTAATACAATTAGTAGAGTAATGAGAGTATTGATGCTGCTCACCCTTTTCCTAATCATTCACTTTATTCTAAAAATATAAACTGGCAGAGGCATGTCTTCTTATAAATCTATACTTTAGATTGCACTCAATATCCATTGCAATTTCAAAAGCCTGATGTAGACTTTGTGGTTGTTTATCCCTCAAGGGGAAACCCATTTTTTGGCCAAATGCACTCAAGTAGATAACTAAACAAATCTGATCATGTGGCCTACAATCCTTAGGGATATCCATCAGTGTCCTAGTAAATCTGCTATTAAATTTTGGAATTAACTCACCTTCCTCAATCTGAATTTCCATCAATCTATCCAACATTAATTTCACATCTACCTAGCCATCAAATTGTTAAATGAAGAAAGAAATTAGCTCATCCCATGAAGAAATCAAAGCTGGAGGAAAAAATGAAAACCAATCTCTTTTATCTCCTTTGAAAGTCTACACAAACAACCTCATCCATAGATCTTCATGGCAGATATCAAAATCATACATTAAATCAGCAAAAGCTTGCACATGCTTTCTTGCTGATTGGAACTGGTTCCTATTGAACTTTCATAAATATCCTCTGACTTTATTAGGGATCTTATTAGGGAAACCAGGTATGCCATCATAACAAAATGGCACATATCCTTTGACAAAAGAACACCTATGAACCTCCATTACTGGCTGCAACTTTACATATACACTTGATGCTCTTGAAAACCAGTAACATAAAATCTATACACTTGTAGATAATCTTCTCTTATCACTTAATTATTTTGACATACTTCACATATATATGATCAACTCAAAATTTATTTCTAGAAGTATGTAACTTCATTCACTTGTCCTTTCTTTAATGAAAAAATCACTTGATAAGGACCATGCAAATACATAAAATATTGAATGGAGAATACCTAGATTGTCTCTGCTGAACGTTGTTGCTCTCTTCACATTTGATTAAAATTTGAAACAAGGCTTCACACCTTAGGTTCGTTCTAGCACAGAGTCACCACCTCTCCTCAGAGGACACAAATTTATTCGCTGATCTTTCTCGAAACACCAACAGATTCTGGGCTTCCTCACAAAAAAGTCACATATAATTTTAAGTTTTTGCAACAACAAATCCAGGTAATACACTTGTAGATCTAAAAACAACTTTCAGATTATGACATTTATGAGACTCTTCCCCAAACTGAATGTAGCAAGACTCTGGGATACTCTTAATGGTAACCTTATTTCATCCCCAGAAGAGTCACCATTTTGTTGGTGTTCTTTTCTCTCACACTATCAGATTTACACTAGGATTGACATGGCTAGTGTCACATTGACTAAATACTCCAAATCTGATAAGAAAAAGGGCCAATGAACAAAGCACAAGGACTTTCTACACTTTGAGCTCCACATCACTTAGGTAGGTGTACCTCTTCTACACATACATACATCTTGTGTCAAACCATAGGCCTACAGATAACTGACTGTGGAATAGCTTTTAGACTCCTATAGGTATCTTGTACCTCAATACTCACCAAATCTTATGCAATAGCCCATTTGCATAGAATGAATCTGAAAATTAGAAACTACTCCTACCAACATGAAAGGAAAGATACTTCATTTGAATGATTAATGTTGGGTTGAAAGGACCCCTGAGATACCTGAGTCTCTCATAGACCAGTGCCCTATCCAATGGGCAACAGAGTCAAATACATCATTACAGCAGAGAGCTATGAAACAAGAAGACAATACATTATGATATGTTGATGCCTTACATCAATCATACACCATTAATTAGACATTACTTCAAAAATCCACCAATGTACCCAAATGTGCTATCACCTATTCAAAAGATTTTAACCCTCCCCTTAGAAGAGACCTATAAACAAACAATACATTAATCAACATCCATTGAAAGACAAGCATGAGATACCCTTGATACCCCAGCTCATACACATCTGAAAACTAATCTTGAACTTAGTTATCTCTGCAAAGATAACTCTATTGAAGACACAGGAAATACAAATAGAATGATCAAACATCCTTGATGCTATAATCAACAAGTTCAGGATTCAAATGGAGATAATCTGATAACAGTAAAAATATATTGAATTCTTACACATAAGACAAATTGTTACAACTTATATTCTATTCTCAAACCAAAAAGGAAAGAGGGAACACCCTATATGCAGAGAAGAAGGAAAATATCTACAGGAAAAGGACCCTTCATGGAACCAAGATCTGGAACTCAAAAATTGGAACCCCTCTAAATGATCTTGAAAATCCTTTTATATGAACAAGGATTGCAACAAGCTACTGATCATTTAGAGCAAGAGTTAGGGTTTTCACCAACCAAACCAACTGAAAACAATCAGAATTTATTTCATTGGAGGAAAACCACGCAACCTAGAGAAAATAGATCCTAAAATGATCTCCATTTATGATAAATCTTCTAACTTGTACCGAAGATCATGAATTCACTATGTTTATCAGTCTAATCATTCACCTGCAACATGCCTCGAGCAACTCTTTCACAGTATAAACCCTCTACAAACAATCATCAAACTCTCTGGACCACACTGTGATAGTTGATGATGCAGGAGCATCTTGGGTGTAAGAGCAATCTTGCATCAACCAAAAATATTTCTATTTTCTTTTCAATAAGGGCTATCTTGTGCAGAGCTGCTATTTATGAAAACTTACTATTTTTACTAAGTTGGTCATATGATCTCGAAATGTTTTGATTTCACAGTTAGAGGTTCATCTCAGTCATTTCAGCCTACCAGTTGAGTTTCATTGCCGCATCATCAGTATTGGTAAAGTTATTGAAGTTTTTGGGTACAAAATATTTCAGGTCAATTTTGAAGGCCTTAAAGGCTCCAGACTACGATCGACCCCTGGCTGAATGGCACTAGTGTGTGTCAAGCATTGTAGATCTTGTCATGGCATTTTTGAAAAGTGGTTACAATAGAAAAATGGAGTTACGGTTAAAAAGTTATGGCCTCCAGAAGTTGGGTTACCTAAAATCATATTTTGTATTTCTTTTGAGCCCACCCTATTGTAATAATTGTGAAAAATAAATAATTCTATGTCTAGTCAGCCTAAAGGGCTAAATTTCTAGAACCTTCTCGAATGGTGGAAATTGCCTATATAAGAAAGGTCTGTAGTGTTGTCTTAGGCAGTTCAGGACAGTTGGGGGTGGTAGATCTGGGTAATAATTCAAGGCTTTGTTCTACAAAATATTGTAAGGGAATGCCCATGTGGCTTTGCATATTGTAATTTTAAAAGTTTGTAATTCCACATTTGTGGAGATAATAAGAAGCCAATTTTCTGTTCTTGCATATTGTTGTTGTTTCTCTATTTTTGTTATGTGTTTGTGGTATTAAGGGGAGCACCCTTCATTAGTCGGCAAGATCAAAACTATTAGATCCAGCTGCCCAAGCATTAAAAACCAATCCTTTTGCCATTGAAACCCTAAAAAAATTCAAATCTGGAAGAAATGGCTACATTCATGGTGCCAGACAACATATCGACGGTCAGCATTCAAATCTAAATTATCTTTATATCACGACTATCAGATCTCATTTTACCCGGTCTTCATTTTGTCTTTAGTTGCAAGATCACCATACATCTCATTTAGCCTTAGTTATTCTTAGCGATTTGGTCACTGTAGGAGAGTCTCGTAGTTGCAGAAACCCCTTGACTTTTCAACTTTCTTTCTAAGACCACGTGACCGCACAGTCACTAGATCGTCGAATACATTATAACCTCGAAGCATACTGAGATCAATGGCTATCGTTATACTGCTGACTTAAATATCATGCATCTTATCCAAGTGGTATAATGACAACCATGAGATCAATCTGAGCATTACCTTCTCCTTAGAGACTCAAAACCTTGGACTCACTGACAACTACCAAATCACCAAACCTGTGGCCAATAAGAAACATGCATGTTAGCACAACCAAGCAAAAGATCCCACAACTTATAAGCTTGTAAATCAGACGGTGGTCACATGATCACATGGCTTGGAAAGATTCCATGTGATCAAGTGACAACCGTAGATCATCTTGCACTATCACTAAAACTTAGAGGATTTGGGCCCACTGACACATCCTTGTCACCAAACCTGTGATGAATCAAAACATAACAAATCTGCAACACCTAGCAGTGGATCCACTGAGAAATGCAATATCACTTGGAAGATCGGACAACCGTCACATGATCTCATGGAAGAAGAATATTCCATGTGATCATACGACCATCGTCGATCTTGATCAAAGCTGACAACCTTGTAGATGTCATTAAAGTTTGGCCTCACCTTGCTTTATAAGCCACTTCATGAATCAAAACTTGCCAGGTTGCACAGAGCGGGCCCATTTCCAAATTCTCCATTTAGAACAAGGTCCTGTCAGCTGCCACGTCGCCTGAGTCTCAACCAATCAAAAGCATCCATGGCATAGTGACATGGTAGATGAGGACCCACCGCATACTAGCCCCAACAAGCTGGAAGATCGGGTGGTTATCACATGATCTCATAGGCCACTAAGATTTCATGAGATCATGCGCCCGTCGTAGGATTAAAAGGAGACTGAGATGCTTGGCCCACCATCAGGTGATATAGCAACTGAAGAAAAGATAAACCGCCATGCCAGGTCACTAGATGTTAATTGGGAACCACAAAATAAGAGACTACGCGACCAAAGCACTTGCCCAATCACTGAACCAAAAGCCTAACCGCCCGAGAACCTAGAGAACAAGAGACTAATTGTATTTACTAAATCGTTGAATGATAAAGAGACATGAAACATTGTTAAGAGATTCAATGAACACCAAGAGGGAAATAGTCACATGCTCACAAGGAAACTTAAGTGGCCCCAAAAAGTAACAAAGGAAAAGAACATGGCCTGGATAAACTAGGGTTTTTTCCTCCAATGACTATAAATATGGATAAAACCTAGGGTTTTCAAGGACCAGAGACATAGAGAAACATGCAGAGACCAACGAAAATTTATACAGCCATGAAAATTTCTTGCAGGTGCCAACACAGTGAAAGTATTTTATGTTTACCGAGTAACAAAAGTTGAAGAATTTGTTTTAGATTATACATTTTGTTTTGGGACACTGGATAACTGATTCACCCCCCTCTCAATTATTCTAACAATTGGTATCAGAGCTGTGGTTTCTTAGAATAGAGTTTTAAGGACTCCAGTACAAAGGACTCAAGATGTATAAGAGGAAAGTGCTAAAGATGAACAAAGAGAAATTTTCAGTATGGCAAAGCCAAATGAAGTTGCACATATCTGGAATTGGGAACTCAGCACTAGAACTGATGCATAATGGCTACATTGAACCAACACCAGGTCCCCTAACACTTGATCAATTGAAGGACAAGTATGAACACAACATTACTATGATGGAACTTGCTGCTACCTACACCGATGTTGAATTTGAAGACATTAAGGGATGCACTACTGCCAAAGCCATGTGGGATAAACTAACTCTAATATATAGTGGATATTTGAATGTTAAAAGAGCTAGAGAAGAAAGCCTAAGAGGTCACTTTGATGATATGAAGATGAAAGAAGGTGAGAACATTGTGCAATACACAAATAGACTAAAAGAGGTAGTACATGCTATTAGAGCATCAGATGGAATTATTGAGGATGAAACAGTGATAAGCAAGATTCTCACAACTCTACTGCTAGTTTATGCAATCAGGATCTCTGCAATTCATGAAACAAGAGCTACATCCAACCTTAATCTTGACACACTGATCAGTAATCTTACAACCTATGAATTGAATAACTTTGACAACAGTGGTGTACCTTCTATTGAATCTGCTTTCATGACTTCTTTGAAGATTGGTAAATCTAGTAGCAAGAATAATAAGAATAATGATAGTGATAGTGGTACCGATGAAGAACTTGATCAGCTTGAAGCTCTTATGGCCAAAAGATTACCCAAAGGTAAAGGAAGGTATAGAGGTAAGCTACCTTTGGCATGCTTTAATTGTAAAGAAGTTGGTAACATCGTTGGTAGATGTTTGAATAAGAAAGATGATGATAGATCCAAAGACCGATCCGAAAGAAGCTATGGGAGAAGAGTTAACTGAGGCTACTGACACAAAAATAGAGATAACCGAGATAGCTATGACAAAGGGAAAAAGGTATGTTACATAGCTAAAGAATTTGAATCTGAATCTGATACTGATATCTAAAGTAAGCAGAAATGATACATGGATCATAGATAGTGGTTGTACACATCATATGGTTGGTGATATAGATAAATTTGATCTACTTGATGAATACGATGGAGGATCTATTAGGATGGGAAATGATGCACCCTGTATGGTAAGAGGTAAAGGTTTACTAATGATCAATGATAGAATAAAATGTGAAAATGCATACTGGGTAGATGGACTAAACTATAATTTGTTAAGTGTGGTACAGTTGAATAACTCAAGCCACTGACTTTCTTTTGAGAGGAGGAAGGTAAAAATCTATGATGATGGAAGAAGACTTGTCAGAACTAGTGCATAATCTAGAGGTAATCTATTTTATCTTGATATTGATTAGTCTTCTTGTTTATTAATGAAGGATGAAGATGCATGGTTGTGGCATAAGAGGTTATGCCATGTGAACTTTGATAACATGATCAAGATTAGTAAGAAGAAAAGCGTTAGAGGGTTGCCTAACTTGTCAAAACCAGATCATGCTATGTGTCATGAATGTCAGAAAGGTAAGATGACTAAGTCTAGTTTTAAAAGAAAAGACTACTCAACAAAGAAGATACTTGAGTTGGTTCATACTGACCTATGTGGTCCTATGAGAACTCAGAGTTATTATGGTGATAGATACTTTATTCTTTTTGTTGATGACTATACTAGACTGATGACAGTTATGTTCTTAAAAAATTTTTTTGAAGCATTTAAGATGTTTAAGTGGTATAAGGCAAAGGTAGAAAAAGAGACTGGAAAAGAATTAAAATGCTTAAGATCTGATAGAGGAGGTGAATTTATCTCTGATGAATTTACTAATTTTTGTAATGAGCATGGTATCAAAAGACAGGTCTCTGCACCGAGAACACCTCGGCAAAATGGGATTGCTGAAAGAAGGAACAGGTCAATAATTGATTGTGAAAGAACACTAATGCTACAAAAGAATATTTCTCAGTCATACTAGAGGGAAGCTATCTGTATAGCTGTATATGTGCTTAACCGAGTAAAATTGAAGGACACCAACCAGACATCCTATGAGCTATGGTTTGGACACAAACCTACTGTAAGTTATTTCAGGATTTTTGGAAGCAAATATTTTATTCTGAAAGATGAAAGAAATGGAAATTTTGATTCTAAAGGTGATGAAGGAATATTCTTAGGATATTCTACTAAGAGTAAAGCATACAAATGTCTGAATAAGGTTACAAATAAGATAATTGAAAGTACTAATGTCTGTGTTGATGGGTTTGATTGCAAGAACACAGAGGAAAGTAGAAAAGAACTAGAAGACTATGGTAGATTCACTTACATTTAACTTCTTGATTATCTACTGAAGTCACAACCTATGATAATCGGCCAGCAGGAAAATAACCCCGAGGAATAGGAAAGGGAAACTGATGAACAAGATGGAGCTACTGAGCAAGCACATGAACCTGAAAAGGATGAACAAGAAAGAAGAAACCAAGTACTGACTAGTTTTGTCAAAAGACATCATCCTGAGACACAAATTATTGGAGATAGACAAGCTGACATGCAAACAAGAAGCAAAGAAAGACAAGGTACATGTCTAGTTTGTGAATTTGAACCAAAAAATGTGAAAGTTGCATTAGAGAATGAAGAATGGGTTAATGCAATGAAAGATGAAATAGAGCAAATAGAGAAGAACAAAACCTAGTCCTTAGTACCCCGACCTAAAGATAAAAATGTTATTGGTACTAAGTTGATATTCAAGAACAAACTAAATGAAAATGGTGAAGTGACAAGAAATAAAGCTAGATTGGTATGCAAGGGATATGCATAGGAAAAAGCATTGATTATGGTGAGACATTTGCACCTATTGCTAAGTTGGAAGGAGTTAGAATGCTACTTGTATATGTTGCACACAAGAAATTCAAAGTTTATCAAATGGATGTGAAGTCAGCATTTCTAAATGGCATACTTGAAGAAGAGTTCTACATAGAACAAACTGAAGGATTCATTGATCTGGACAAAAAAAAAATGGTATGTAGATTACATAAATCTTTATATGGTTTGAAGCAAGCACCGAGAGCCTGGTATGAAAGCCTGCATACTTACTTGTTAAGTATTGGATTTGTAAGAACTAGTGAGAACAACAATTTGTACATGAAAGGTGATACTGATGACACTATTCTTATTGCTAAGATATTTGTTGATGATATTATTTTTGGAGGTCAAGATCATGTATGTAAATATTTTGCTGATGACATGAGAAATGAGTTTTAAATGTCTATGTTTGGAGAGATTAAATTCTTTCTAGGACTACAAGTGATTCAACAGAGTGATGGGATATTTATCTCACAGTTTAAGTACATAAAGGAAGTCTTGAAGACATTTGGCATGGAAGATGCTAAACCTGTGGGAACACCAATGGCTATTGGATGTAAACTAACAAAGGAAGATGAAACTATAGAGGTAAACTAGACAATTTACCGATCCATGATTGGTAAGCTAATGTATGTAGTTCACAGTAGACCAGATATAGCACATGTTGTGGGAATTGTTGCTAGATTTTCTACTAATCCTAGAGAATCACACATGATTGCTACTAAAAGGATCTTAAGATACCTAAAAAAGATAGAGGATTATGGTTTATGGTATCCTAAAGAAGGTAAGTTTGAACTGATGGTCTATACTGATGCTGATTGGGCTGGAAATGTGTATGACAAAAAAAGCACCACCAGAGGAGCATTCTTCTTTAGTGAAAGACTTGTAACCTAGACAAGTAAAAAGTAGGCTTGTATTTCTCAGTCTATAGCTGAAGAAGAGTATGTTGCTGCTGCTACTAATAGCTCAAACATTTCATATATCAAGCAAGTGTTGGAAGGAATGAATGAGGTAATCACTGACCCGGTGATTATATACTATGACAACACAAGTGCTATCAATGTTTCAAAGAATCTAGTGATGCACTCTAAGACAAAGCATATATCAATTAAGTATCACTACTTAAGAGAACAAGTGCAAGAGAAGCAAGTGAAGTTAGAATTTATTACATCTAAAGAACAACTTGTAGATATATTTACAAAGCCTCTATCGAAGGACACATTTGAATACTTGAGGACTAGACTTGGGGTCCGTCCCTTGTCTATCGGTCACTAATGTGATCTGGATGTTGCATCAGCTTAAACTTATCAGAAGATCACACATGTTGATGCAACGTAGTTCACACTTTGGATAATGTTCAAGGTTGTGATTAAGTTTGAAGAACTAAAATAGATTGGGATATTAGTATACAAAGATACAAAGACTGTATTGGACAACAGAGAGTTACTTAGCTACTACAGAGCTGGTTATTTATTTGTTTCTTTGGCATTATTGTCAAAGGGAGAGATAAATAATATGAAAGAAAAGTTAAACATGCACCGATGAGAACTATCCAAGGGAGAGATAATCTGAAAGAAATAGAACATTGAAGATTAGTTATAGAGAACAAAAATAGGAACAAGAGAGCTGAAAAGAGCATATTTGATGATTGGCATTACAACATTATAAAACATATGTTTAGTAACATAGTGATTAAACATATTAAGCTAGGGAGAGCCTGTACACCATTTGGTCATAAATTTGTAGAATACGTGTTTGGTATGTGTATGGTACACTTCATATTACTTGAGTTTCCATTAATGCCAAAGGGAGAGATTGATGAACTACAAATGATTTAGAACCTGAATGAAGAATCTATGATTTAAGATCACTGAGGAGTTGCTAATTAGATATGTAAGATGATTAAATCACTATTATGTTGTCATTGATGTCAACTAGATTGACAATACTTATCTTGTAAGCTACTATACTGAAACATTTGAAGAAAGGTGAAAGAGATGAAGAATAGAAATATCTACATGAGGAAGATGTATATGTCAGATGAGGATAAAGAATATACTGAGTAACTTGTTGATGAGTTTATGACTTGATGATATCAACTTTATTATGTTGCATTTGTCTATGATGAAGAATAGAGTTGAAAGACACAAAACAATGTTGTCGATAGATGAAGCATTCTAGTATACACTGATAGAGTGTAGTGTATACCGAGCACAGTATTAATTGAGCTTGTGTTCACCAACACATTTCTTTGTTAACCAAGCAGAATAGAAAGAAATTAAATGATTAGTTTAGCTAAAAAATTGATGAGCTAGAAAGTGTATGAAATTGAGGTAACAGATAAGGTTTGTTATGAAGATTGATGACTAACTTAATTCAAGGAAGATCTAATGGAGCAGATTGAAACATGTGATTGACACATCAGCCGAAGAAGGTTAGAGTGACAAAATCAATGAATGAGATTAAGCGGCAAAATCTGATGGAAAAAAAGAAAATGATTTACTTGTCTATATAAGAGACATTGGTTTGATTGTTGAAACAACACCGAAAGAAGAAGATACTACAAAATTATCGTGTGAACAAGTTTTCATGCATTCTGATCATACTGGTTAGTGAGAACCGAACTGTAGAACAATTACTGAGTTATAGAGAGTAATTACCGATGGACAATAAGTTGATATTGTATTGAATCTGAAGTGACATATTGATCAGAAAGATTTGAATGAAATGAACATTGATCTGTAAACTATAATTGAAGTTGTTTCAAGGCAGATCTTCTACTATTGCATATTTAACCATTGTACATAGTCAAATCTCTTAACCAAGTGGACTAAGAAAGTCTTTGTGTGTTTCATTCATAAAGTGAACATTGTTATCTTGTCAACCCCAGAGTGATTGTTGGTTGGATGATAACTTCTAGTCTAAAATCCTCTAACAAGGTCACACCTAACAGTGTGTTTGTAACCTTTAATAGGGTTGGGTCTTCACCAACCTCACTTCAGAAGAGTGAACATTTTTGGGTTGTCGGTCCTAGGTGGTTTTTCCCTTCATAAGGTTTCCACGTTAAATCTCTTGTGTTATGTGTTTGTTATCATACTTTGCATATTACATGTTAGATTTGATCAGTAACTACTATAAGTTTTAGACTGATAATCGGTAAAAGAACAGATAGTAAAAGTATTTTATGTTTATCAAGTAATAGAAGTTGAAGAAATTGTTTTGGATTATACATTTTGTTTTGGGACACTGGATAACTGATTCACCCCCCTCTTAGTTATTTTAACAAACCACAGTCACACATTATCTAGATCCTTGGTGGTTAAGAGATAACATTTGGAGATCTAGAGAACACTTGGTTGCTAAATCTCCAAATGTGTGGCAGTCAAGGCTGACATTCTGAGATCCAAAGATAGCATTGTTCGCTAGTTCTCCAAGTTTGACCAATTAGTGAAGAATAATTTGGAGATTGGGAGAATGGGCTCAGTCATCCATTCTCCAGATCTAACCTAGGGTCAAGGTCCCATTCTGAGACTTAGAGAATGGCTTGTTCATCGAGTCTCCAAGAGTTAACTGTGGTTAGTGGCTTATTCTGAGATTCAGAGAATGGTCTAGTCGCCCAATCACTGATTAAACCCAGGGTTACCAAATGATCTGAAGATTCAGAGATTTAAGGATTCACCAGTTCTCCAGATGTAACCCGAGTTAGTTGAATAATTCTGAGATTATGAGAATGAGTGCATTCGCTAGATCTCCCAATCGGGGGTTAAAACTTGAGTTAGTCTGAGCAATGAATCAGATGGTGAGAAGTGGCACTTCCTAGTTATTCCTGTGGCCATGTGCAAATTTTTTAAAAAAATTGCAAATTTGAAAAGAATTAAAAAAATTGATATAGTTGCACTATAGGCATAAAATCCAGAAATTTAAATGAAAGAGCTGCTCACAAATTAATGTCCTAGAAATTAATTTTTTGTCCAAACATATAAGTGTTATATGTTCTTGGAAACAAGAAAAGATAACAAATCCAATGGCAATGATTATTTTCAGTTTTAGAGAAGTGGGAAATAGCAGTATGGTTTGAATTTTGAGGCCAGAATCAGAATCAGTTTGTTTGGAGAATGATTGCAGAAGGTGGATCAGTTTGGAGAATTAGTTGCAGGGTAGATGAGAGGAATGTTGAAGATATTTTGTGCTAAGTGGACAGCTGTTAGTTCTGTGCAACTGACTTTCATTTGCTATATCTTTATTTTTCTCTCATTTTGTAAAAGATGTTGAAATTTATGCTACTGGGCAGTATTCAGGCCCTTTTCTTGTTTCCTCTATGTTTCTTTGTCTTGTAAATATGTTGAACCAAATGATTTTTCAATAAAGAACAATGGAATCCCTGTTCAATTCTTGTTGATGTCTTTGTGTATCTGGTCTTAATTATTGTGTGTCACTTTGTAAGGCATTTTGATGCACTAGTTATAAGGTAGTTGTGATCTTGTTTTTAAGTTTTTTTCAAGGAGAGAGTCAATCTTGAATACAATTTTTGAGAATTTAAGGTTTATATATGAATTTGATGTCTAGGTATTGAAATGAGAAGAATGGTATGGAAGGCATTTCATTCGGGTTTTTGAGTTTGGAGTTATGGTTTTCTAGGAATGCATGTTTGTTTGACTTTGATTCCTAATAGATAAGGCACTAGTCTCTTGCTTGTTCTGTAGTTTCATCATCAAACATTAATTCAAATGATTTTCTATTTCCTATTTGAAAGCATGAATGTTTAGAATTTGTATTGAATAGTACAAACATTGTTGGTGATTCCTTGTAGATGTGAATCTAATAGGTTAGCCTACCTGAGCCTCCTAGTTCAAAGAGAAGAAGGGAGAACATTCTTGTTACTATCCACTATTTTTCATGTCTACATAAAGGGTTTAGTGAGAGAGTGTTTATGTATGCAGATTTAGTATGTTTTAAGTACACCTACCTGGGTTTGTGGAGCCCAAAGTGTAGGAAGATTAAATCCTTGTCGATTAGCCTTTTTCTTGTAAGAATATAGAATTGGGAGTGTAAGAGTCAAGCTTAAATAACTATATAGTGATTCTACATGAAAAAGTGCTAAAAAGTTCCTAAGGATTGATGCCTTTCCTACTTTCTTCTAAGAAGACTCAGGGAAGGGAATTACTCCCAACTTCTCCTTGAGATACTCAAAAGTATCCTTAGGCAAGGGCTTTGTGAATATATCTATCAACTGATCTTTAGTACTCACATAGTCCAACTTGACTTTTTTCTCTACTACTTTCTCTCTTAGGAAGTGATACTTGATCTCAATGTGCTTGGTCTTTGCATGCATCACAAGGTTCTTCGACATAATAATAGTGCTAGTGTTATCACAATGAATAACAATAGGATAATCAATCTAAATTCCAAAATCCTTTATCATCTGCTTGATCCAAACAATTGTAGAAGAATTCAAGGCTACTACAACATACTCTGCTTCTGTTGTTGACTGAGAAATAAAATTTTGTTTCTTGCTTGTCCAAGTGACAAGTTTATCACCAAGAAACACTGCTCCACTTGATGTACTTTTTCTATCATCAACACATCCTTCCCAATCTACATTAGTGTACACATGAAGCTCAACATTTTCTGAATTAGGATACCATAGACAATAAGCTATAGTGCCATGAAAGTATCTAAATATTCTCTTTACTACCATGAGGTTACTTTGCTTAGGTTCTGCTGCAAATCTTCCAACTATGCCAACTACATTGGAAATATCAGGTCTAGTCTGAGTAAGATATATGAGTTTACCAATCATAGACTTATACAATGTTGTATCCACTGCTGGTGAATCATCTTCTTTTGTAAGCTTGCATCCAGTGATCATAAGTGTTCTTGCTATCTTGCAATCATACATCTTGAATTTCTTTAGTATCTCTTTCACATACTTGGACTGATTAATGAAAATTCCCTTTTCTGTCTACTACACATTTAGTCCCAAAATGTATTTGATAGGAGCAATCATACTCATCTCAAACTACTTCTACATTTCTTTGGCAAATTCTGCACTTAGTTTGTCATTACCTCCAAAGATAATTCCAAACTAAATGAATAGATTACAATCTGCTGCTCCTTTCTTGAATCCAATCTTTGTTATAAATCCATCTAGTCTTGCATACCATGCTCTAGGGGCTTGCTTAAGTCCATAGAGGGCCTTCTTCAATCAGTATACCATATCAGGTCTCTCTGATAAGGTGAATCCTTATGGCTACTCAATGTATACTTCTTCTTTCAAATTTCCATTCAGGAATGCTGACTTGACATCCATCTAACAAACTTTGAAGTTTTTGACTGTAGCATAAGCTAGAAATAACTTAATAACTTCTAATTTTCTCACATGTGAAAATGTGTCTGAATAATCAATGCCTTCTCTTTGTGCATACCCTTTACATACTAACCTTTCTTTATTTCTTGCTACTCTACCATATTCATTCATCTTGTTTCTGAATATCCACTTTGTTCAAATCACATTCTTATCACTAGGTCTTGGGATCAGATCCCAAGTGTAATTCTTAACAATCTAATCAAGTTCTTCTTTCATAGCATCATGCCAATTTGAATCATTACATGGATCTTCAACACTTAAAGGTTCAATAAGAGATAGTAAACATACCACTTCACTACTAGCTGAGTTCTTTGCTTGTGTTCTTGTTAAGACTTTGCCGCTCTTATCTCCAATGATGTATTTCTTGGAATGATTTCTAGATGTAAACTTTGGAACTTTAGGTGATGCTGACTCATCAGCCTTAGGAGTACTTTCTTCACTTGTCTTGGGGTCATTGAATAACACATCAATACTATCAAACATTTCCTCAATAAATGTCTCACTAGTGGAGGGTCTAGGTTCTTCTTCAATCATGGGTGAGTAATCATGATATATTTATTGAATCATAAAATTTTCATCAATCTTAACATGAGCACTTTCAATGATCTTTTTCAATCTTAAATTGAAACATCTATAAGATTTACTTTTAGTAGTGTAACCAAGAAAAATACCTTCATCACTTCTTGCACCAAACATGCCTACTGCTTCATCCCTCTTGATGTAGCACTTGCTTTCAAAGATTCTAAAGTATTTTACTATGGGAACATTACCAAACCATAGCTCATATGGTGTTTTGTCAGCGCCTAGCCTCAATTGAATTCTATTGATGGTGTAGACTATTGTATTCTCCAATAGGTGTGTGCAACTTTTCCTTCTATTATAATGGTGCATGTTGTATCAAGATTGATCCTATTCCTTCTCTCTACAATTCCATTCTGCTGAGGGGTTCTAGGTGCACTTAACTATCTCTTTATGTCATGTTCTTTGCAGTACTCATACAATTTTTTAGAGGTGAATTCTCCTCCTCTATCTGATCTCAGACATTTTATCTTTAGTCCAGATTCATTCTCAACCTTAGCTTTGAATATTTTGAACTTCTCAAATGCTTCTGACTTATCTTTCAAGAACACAACCCACATCATCCTAGTATAATCATCAACAAACAAAATGAAATACCTTTCACCATAGTATGATCTTTTTTGAGTTGGACCACATAGGTTTGTATGAATCAAATCCAACTTGTTCTTTATTGAATTGTGCTTGCTCCTGAATGAATTTCTCACATGCTTCCCCATCACACATTCCCTACATATAGTATCAACTAGTTTTTCTATGCTAGGTAGATCTCTTACTGCCTTTACATTACTTATCTTTACTATGTTATCAAAATTGATATGACATAGTCTTTTATGCCACAACCAACTGTCATCAACTTTGGCAACAAAAAAACTTGCTTCTGAATTGAGTTGGAAAACATTACCTCTTGTCTTTGAGCCTGATGCAATCATAACACCATCCTTGTTGTTAATGATGCATTTTTCATCTTTGAACTCCAACTGATAACCTTTTCCAAGTAACTGTCCAACAATGAGAAGGTTATGTTTCAAACCATCAACATAAAGAACATCATCAGTACTATTCTTTCCATCCAAGGTGATGGCTCCTCTACCAACTATTGGTTTAGGAGTATTGTCTCCAAATCTGACCATACCACCATTGTATTTTTCCAAATGAACAAACCTACCTTTATCACCTATCATGTGATGTGAACAACCACTATCTATGATCCAGTCTATCCTTATGTCAGCTTGTGAAATCAATGCTAGCTCTTGATTCTCTTTCTTATCTTCATGAACTGTCTTATTATTCATTTTGTCTACAATAGAAATGAATCCAATTTCTTCTTCACCTGATTCATCATCTAAAACTCCATCTCCAGCATAGTAGAATTCTTTAGAGTACTTAGGGTTGTAATCCTTTTTGAACTTTGTAGCTCTAGTAGGACACTTAGATGAAAAGTGACCAATCTTATTACATGAAAAGAACTTAAATGGTAATTAACCTTCATATTTTCCTTTTCCTTTCTTTTCTCTTTTGGAAATCATAGAAATGAAATCATCTAAATTTTTCTCTTCATCGTCATCATCAAAATTACCAGAAGTGTTTGCACATTTCTTACCATGAACTGTTACTTTGAAGGATGTCTCACTCTTTGGTTCTATCTTCAATGTTGAAATCTCAAAAGCTAAGATTTTGCTGATCAAGGTCTCTCTCTTGAAATTAGATGTAAGTTGCATGGTCTCATCAAGGATTTTGATCTTACTTTCATATTTTGGAGTGAGAGTGGTCATTAGCTTGTCCATAATGTCCTCCTCAGAAATCTATCCACCATTGTTTCTGATTCCAACAACTCCTTCATTTATCCTTTGATTGTAAGCTCTAATATTTTCTTTAGGAAGCATCTCTAATGCATTGTATCTTTTCTTCCATTTCTTTCTGTGTGCATCCTTTTCTTGTTTATATTCTTCAAATATGTCTTCTAGGTGCTTCCATATTTTATGGGTTGCATCTACATTTTTTATTTTTGAAAACTCACCATCAGATAGGGCGCTGATAAGATCTTCTTTAGCTATAGCATTATGATGAAACAATTCCTTTTTCCTATCAGTAGCATCATCCTTTGTAAGGTCGTCTAAGGTGGGAACCTTGGATTCTTTGATAGTTACATCAAAAACTTCAAAAGCAATGCACTACAAATGGGTCACCATCTTGTTCTTGTAATCAAGATAATTCTCTCCATCAAACTTAAGACTTTCTTTCTTGAAGTATATCATTTGATCGACCTCAAGTTGTTAAACTTTCTCTTTGACACACTTGGCTCTGATACCAATTGTTAGGAATAGTCTAAGGAGATAACTAAGAGGGGGGGGGGGTGAATTAGTTATCTACAAGTTTCAATTCTTTATCCAATTAAGTATACTTAAACATAAAGCATAAACACAATGAAAGAACACATGAACAAAACACCAATATTTTGGCTATGGGGAAACCCAAATAGGTAAAAACCTTGGTGGGAATTGACACCCACTAATATTCTACACTAGTGTATTATGATCCTTGTTAGAAGATCCTTAACCTTGTTAGGATTTTCTTTAAAATATATTTAGTACAGTAGACCTGGTCAAGGGTCAGACCCTATTAGGAGTCTTCTACAATTGTCCCTATTTGGGGAGAGGACACACTATCCAAGAGCTCACTGCTCAAAGGGGTGAAGGCTACAACCTTTTGAATAACAGATACACACTATATCTGGATCTTGGTGAACTACACTTTGAACTATTGTTTGGATCAGTTCTAATGTATAACACAAATACTTTACTTGGTCACATAGACCTTCTTCTGATGGCTCAACACTTCATACACTCTGCTCTACTTTTCTTAATCAACCATAAACCACACTCAAACAATCACAAATGACTGTCTATAAATATCTTTCCTCTAAATGATATAATCAAGTCAGCCTATTAAAACCACCTTGAAATCATATTAGAGAAACCATAAAAAACTCCAATAAACATTTTGTTGGCTCTACTATGCACGCAACACATTCTGGGACCTACCCAATAAGATAATTATAGACGCATGCTACACACTATCAGTTCTACCAAAATAACTGTATCTTTCTCCTCAAGCTGAATTACTTCATGTGATCTTAATCAAACATTAATAACTCTTCTCTAAGCTTAACTCCAAGGGCACATATCCCAAAGATAGGCACAACTACAGAAACAATAAAATCTCTATCGACTCTTCTGAATAAACATAGGAAACTACTATTAGTGAATAACGACTGCATAACTTCACTTCTACTAAATATCAGACTATGCATCCATGAAATAAATATCACTAAAATGTCTTCAACATATATCCAAGCGCGCAAGGCTCCATGATAACTATACAAACAACCATACATAGAATGTTGCCTGTTACTCTGTCAGGAACACTGCTGACACAAGCCACTATATAACTATCTGTACTAACAGTTAGCATCTACGCCCATGATATCATGTTGATATTATGTCCATGCTACATATACTAAAAGCTTACTACATAAGACTTCCCCGCATGCTACTTTCCATATGTTGTCATCAATGACAAAAATACAGTCAGTACCGACCTACTGGAAAATCTCCAATAAAAAGGAGTCAAACTTTCTCCAATGAAACCTCTCTACAATAATTATTGAATCTATCAGTTCAATTCTTGATTCTCATTAGGTGTCAATTGATGAGGTTCCTTATTTGGTAAACTAGCTCCAAGGATAAGATCCATGCAATGATCAATGCATCTCTTTGGTGGAAAACCATCAGGTAAATTATAAGAAATAATTTATCTGTACTCAGTGAGTAACTTATCAATCTCCTTAGGGACATTATCCTCTATTTTCTTACTTGATTTTTTAGGAATCACAACAAAACATACATTATTCTTCTTTAAATCCTTAACAAACTTCCTTCCTTCCATCAAGAAAACTTTCACAGATGTGCAAACATTACTAACAGGTTCTTCCATCAAAGGTAATAATATTTGTCTTCTCCCATCAGCCCAAATAGTATATTTATGCAATATCCCATCATATATAGCATGTCTATCATATTTCCAAGGTCTACCCAACAAAATATGACAACAATCCATAGGCATGATATCACATAACACCTTATCATAGTTCTTTCCAATTTTCAAATTCACATAACATTGTTCACTTACCAAGAGTGTATGCTCATCTTTGATCCATGAAATTTGATAGGGCTTTGTGTCATGCCCCGCAAGGGAACCAGGGAAGAGAACAAAGATTCTCTTAACAAAAGAAAACCTAAGTAAAAATTTATGAAAAATTTTGAACTTTGAAAAGAGTTATGTAATCAAAACTTAAACTTAGATTCCTCCTAGGTTCCCTTCTTATTAAATCCATGATTCATTTAAGTCCATAATTAAACTAACAACAAGATAACTTCTCAAGAAAATTACATCATATCATTAGAAGATTCTTTATGAAATACAAAGTACTTTCATTTCAATTTTTTTTTTCCTTCTTAACACCATCTATATTCCTAAGAATCTTTTATGAACATCATAACTTTTAAATCAAATAGAATTTATCTAACTCATTTGATACATTACAAATATACTACATTTTATTTTTCAAAAGCTTCACTTAAACAACAATAATGAAAACATACTACATAACTTGGAATTTTTCAAAATCTTTCTTTCTTTCCCAACATACATCTTAAACATAAAGTTCACATTTCCCTTTTCCCTTCTTCCTAAGTCTACCCATTCCAAATACATCATTTTGAAATACATTACTGATTACATTGCATTCAACTCCTCATGAGAGGTAACAAGATTTTGCATCATGAAATATAATCACAAGGACTTCATTCTTCAAAACTGGTACATAAGAAAGCATGAATCTTCAAGCACTGTATCTACAAAAGATACCTCGATAAAAATGTTTACCACCCAACCACGTAGATACCTATAAGGCCCACTCCCCTGTGCTAGGAGATAAACACCAAGGTCCATAAAGAAGGAATAGCTAGGCCAGACCTAGGGTTGGGTAATCTTTCCCAAAATAGAAAATGAAAAGAGAGTCAAAGTATAGATCTTTCCCAAAAGGTTCTAAGGCTTGGTAGAAACTCTAAGCAAAAACCTAAGTGAGTGTCATCGCATAGCCCTCACCCCTTGGGTTGTCCTGGTACTAGCCACTTTGGGCCCCGGCCCCCAAGTAGGCACATGCGGGATCGAATGCCTTTCGTACTGACAAGCATCATTCAATCGTACCTACACATAGGTACCTTCTCCCACTCCCATCCATAGCCTTTACTAGCACTAATGGCATGGGTGAGGCATATTTAATCTTTTTAATGTTTTAACCCATTCCCATAATTTTAATTAGGTTTTCACTTGTTAAATAACTCTTCAGTCGGTTATCCTGGTTCTAGCCACTTAGGGCCCTGACCCCGCACTAAGAGCCACTCACTAGGTGTCGTTAGGTTTTCTACCCTCAAACCACATATCACAATCACATCATACACATAGTAAAAGCATATTATAAATGCATTTGAGAACTACTACAAAGAACTGAAAATAATAGGATAGTTATGTATGTTTAGAGAAATTAGGTACGTTTAAGAATGTTTAGAATATCTTGATCCTCTTAGAAGACTCTAAACCCTAAACTACTCCTTACAAACATTCTATCTCAATAAAAGGATCTAAATGTACTGAACATAATCTCCACTAAACAAGGAATGAACAATCTTCAGGTTTATACAAAATTTCTTTCTAAACCTAAAACTTGGCTAATCCTGAAAATTGACTAAGTCTGATTTAATTAAAAATCTAAAATTTAAAAGTTACAACTTAACTCCTAGGAACCTGAAACCTATTCCAATGGATTCAAAGGGTACCTAATCCCTTTATACAAGTATAACTTAAAGTATACCATTTAAGTATAACTTAAATGTTATACTTTAGTTTATACTTGTATAAAGGGATTATAAGTATAACTTAAAGTATAACATTTAAGTTATACTTAAATGTTATACTTTAAGTTATACTTGTATAAAGGGATTAGGTACCCTTTGAATCCATTGGAATAGGTTTCAGGTTCCTAGGAGTTAAGTTGTAACTTTTAATTAATTAAAGTAACGTAAACTTATACTTAAATGTTATACTTGTATAAATCGAAAGTATAATTATTGTGCTAGTTGGCCTAAAAATTTTACTTCGGTTTTAATATTAAAATTCTTCCACCCTAACCCTAATATACATGCAGCAACTAAACGCGCATAAAAAATGTAGGCAAAAAATATTATTCAGCCAAACGACAGAGATATTCATTCCTGATAAACTTCTACAATAGCCTGGCTGGCCTCACGGAATGTTATCTTGTTTATATTGAAATGACAGTGTATTATAAACGGTTGGCTTTCTATAAACGGCTAGCTTTCTACAAACGGTAGAGATGGCTGGAGAATACAACAATAATATATGTCCTAAACTTTAATGGCCTATTTGCATAAATGTTTTGCAACTTGTAATTTGTACAAACGGAAATAGAAAACAATCCCACAGCATGAACATTGAATGGCTGGCATTGCACATTAATATATATGTATATGACCAGCAATAATATATATAACCAGCAATGATGCAATATTGTATCAATATTCTGTAATAATACATTATTACAGAATACCTTAATACGTTATTACATGGTATATTAGTGTATTAACATTCCGTAAAAGTAATACACAATATAATAATAATACATTAATGCACACACAGACATTCTGCAATAATATTACACAAAATAATAAATTTAATGCACACACAAACACTCTACAATAATATTACACAAAGTAATAATATTAATGCACACACAAACACTCTGCAATACTATTACACAAGATAATACTACTACAATAATGCATATATATATTTTGCAACCATAGTACAATATACAGAAACTTTTCAAGAAATCTAAATTTTACATTCATTTTACAAAATAAATCTACTTCTCAGGATGGATTCCAACCTGGAGTCCTACGAAGACCAGTTGGAGAAGAAGGAAGATCAAATCCTCTCCAATGTTTCCAACACTCCTTTGAATCCCTTTGCTTGCAATCTTCCAGCCTCTACCTGTAACAATCCAAATGCTAAACTCACAGAATACGGGACTTCTCTCTTTAAAAATATAAATTTTCTACAATAATAATAATAATCCTCTTCTCGAAATCCACTCTTCTACCAACTCCTTTTACATAGGAAATCTTTCCTGTAAATAGAATGGAGGAGGTGGTTGCACAGGTAATCCAACCGGTGCAACCATCTCAACTATCCATCCGTTAATGAGATGGTTTTGAAAACTCATTCCTGTAAAGGAATAAATAAACTATAATCTAAGTCCCTAAATTTAAGGATATTAAAATAAATATTATAATCTTAAAACAATTTATTAAATTATTTAACTATGGTAATAGGATAATCCTATTTACCATACCGCTAATTGATCTATTTATTTATTAATATAATAAATAATTACATGGTAATAATTATACATAAATATATGTATGCATATGCATATGTGTGCACCCATATGCCTATGTATTTATTATTATAAATATTATTACAAGCATAATATTATTATTATAAAACATATTATTATTTTTATTGCTATAGACTCTTTGTTGTTATTGGTATTATAAAATAATACCATAAATAAGGTACATTATTATTAATGTTAAACATTAGAATAACATTATTATAAAATATATTGTTTAGTCATACCTTAATCCCCATTCTAAAATATATATGTATATATTAAGTAGCCACTAACATAGGTCAGAATTTTACCACTATTATTTAAAACCTTTTTTTTATTAATATTTCCTTAGACATTAAAATACCATAAAATTAATCCTCATCATGGGTATTAAAACCACATGATTTAATTGCACTCAAAATCACTCCTAATGAGATATGCTACTAAATCATACCCTCAAATGAACAATAATCTACATCCATGATCTACTAACAGAATTGAACATATCACGAAGGCAAGAACTAGCTACAAGATCCACAATTCCATCAACTACAAAACCACATAAGACATTCACACAAGGGACTGACTCGACACTTCCCACCTAAGGATAAAAGGATCAAAGGTCAAGTTTCTTCCTGTGGACTTGGAGATAGCTCCGTAACAACAACAATAATCGAGGATTTTGAGGGATCGCTCAGACCTGTGAAGCCAGGTGGAGACGATACCCGGTACTTGCAATCCTGCATCACCAAGAAGAGATACATATATATACAGATACATATGGAGATACAAATCAGATATATGCAAGCAGATGACCAGGATCGATACATCGTGTGGACCTCAACTAAGTGAGTAACTACGACTTCATCCTGGAGTCATGAAAAACACATCAGACACATCCATGAAACATAAAACATCATGATAGTGGTTAGATTCAAATAATTGGGTTAGATCCATAAACATATAAAAATAGATAATTTTCTAATCTCATAAACATGTAATTACTAACCATAAATGAGCATATTCATCATGTCATCATCCACAAAACATAAATGTAAATGTATAGTCTTGACCATAATAATAATAAAATATGCAAATTAGAAAAGTCTAAGTATCACCATAGGAGAGGTATTACACTTTGGATGTTCCAGCCTTTTTAACTACAAATTTGTGACCATCTCCTGATATTCCAAATTCTCTAGGCTACCACTATCAATGATTACCTTCCAAAAAATTTTAGAAACTCTACATTTGGTTGTGAACAAACTTTTCCTTACTAGATCTTCCTTTTTACCTTCATTCCAAATTTCTCTCCTTACCATCAAGTTATTTTCCTTCTTACGTTCATTCACTGACTCTTCTTACACCAAAGCATTTCTACTGCTACTAGCCTTCTTACTTGCATGTGTACACTCAAATGATCTATGTCCTTCTCCATAATTGTAACAAGTTCCTCAGAAACCACCTATGTTATAACCACCTCAGTAGAAACTACCTCTACCTGTAGATGAACTTTCAGCTTTCCACTTGATCTTGTCTTTATCCAAATTTATCTTTTCAGGTTTAGATCTATTGTTTTCACCATGAGATCTACCTCTTCCTCTAGGGAATCTACCACCTTTACGTCTTTGTCTTTTCTCATGTCTCTTATTCAATTTCACCTCAACTTTCAATGCAAATTGATAAGCCTCTTCAATGTTATCCAATTTGACCAATCTGATTTCTTCTTGGATGGAAACTCTTAAACCATTCAGATATCTAGCAATTCTTTCCACATCATCTTCATCATGTACATATCTGATATCTAATCTATAGAATTTCTCAGTATATTCTTTTACCGAGCTATCTTTCTACCTTAAACTTTACATTCACCTAACCAAGTTAATCTGATAATCACAAGGTAAGAGCTTTCCTTTCAATTTATTCACCATTTTATTCCATACCTTGATTTTGTCTTTGCCTTTCCTCTTTCTGTCCAATTGCAGATGTTCCCACCACAAGGATGCATGACTTTTCAACTTTGTGCTTGTAATTTTTACCTTCTTTTCCTTAGGTATATTTTCATACTCAAAGTACTTTTCCATCTCAGTGATCCAATCCATAAATTCATCATAATCCATTTTTCCAGCATACTCAGGAGGATTAAAGTGTGGTATAGACTTTAGGCTTTTCAAAGCCTTCAAGAATCTTTCCTCACCTTGATCCATCATAGGTGCAGGTTCTACATCACCTTATTCTACCTCAATTTCATCATCACTAACATCTTCAAGATGTCTTCCTCTTCTTTGGGTTGTTTCAACAGCTTCTAATCTAGCAGCAAGTTGTCTCAACATGTCTGCCAATCCTAGATCCACATCTCACCTCCCATGAACCATCTTGAAAACCCTCTGGAATTACAGGTTAGATCACAATTTGCTACCCCACAAAAATTCAACTAGGGATTCACAAGAAGGATCCTTCCAACCTAGATTCACAAATCTAGATCCAGATCTAACCTCACTTTGATACCACTTGATGTGATGATAGATTGGGAGAGGGGCCAAAGGAACACCCTAACCAGATACACCTTGCAAAAACACACGTGGAAGCAACAACAAACAAACAATGAGAGAGAGAATGTAGATGCTTTGTTATATTATCTTCAAATTGATTCATAGATGCTAGGTTGTAAGGCCTTCCCTGTTAGAAATAGGGAATATTGAGAGGGGGGGGGGGAATCAGTATTCTAAAAACTTTTACTTTTGCCCAATTATGGATATAATAGATTAATTTGATGCTTGCAAAAAAAAGTAAACTAAATAGCATGCATAGCAATAAATAAAATGAACTCATAACACATTATTTTTTCTTGAGGAAACCCTAGCCAAGGGAAAACCCTGGTGGGGATGATACCCACAATGATCCACTAATCAAAAGTATCCTATTAAGGATGTTGACCCTATTAGGAGCCTGTTACATACATATAGTGTCTTAGTCCTAATTAAGGGACTCTAGGCCTTGTTAGAAGCCTCAACCCTACTAAGAGTTGGTAGTACAAATTGAAATGATTACATGATGAGCCCACTACCAAAACATGTAATATACAATGATTTATGATTAAAAAAAGGGCAAGGTATATAACCTTTTACCGTGTCATGCCCACAAATTTGTTGTGCGCATTTTTCCCTAATTTTTGGGCATGACATTTTCCCTAAATTTTGGGCATGACATACTACTTCACTTGCATATACAAAGTCTTCTTTCTTGACTTTCATAATTTACAACTTCGCAACAATATCTTTCGCATACATATATTCTACTTTTGTCTTTGCATTACATATTTCTTACATTTATACAAGTTATTAGGACTAATAACTTTTACAATTGGCTTTACAAAACATAAAGCACTTCAAAAAAAAAATATTAACTCATTCTGCCTAAGGGTTAACATCTAGGATAACATCCCTTTATATGATTAAGTTATTATTTTTGATAAATAAAATAATCCCTTAACTATTTACTAATTGTGTCTTCTTTCTTTATCATGTCAGCTTCAACTCTATTTCTGTAATACTACAATAACTTCTTTCGTACATGTCATCCAGACTTGCACTCTGAGGCGAGTCTTCAATATACATCATAGTATCCATGTTCAAGTGTGCAAGTATTGAACTTACTTCTATCGACATCACCAATCAAAACTATCTTTGGTTAGACTGGAAAAATGTTGCTTACACTTAGACAATTTGTTCTGTGCTCTGCTACAATTTCTCTCTATCATATATGGTCTTCATATAGATCATATGTTTCCATAATGACAACATCTATATATCTCACTCAGCCAAATTTCCAACAATCTCCCTCTTTTTCATTGGTGGAAACATATGAGAAAATTGGCTAAGTCATATAAAACTTCAAAATTGTAGCCATAACAAAAATATATCTTCACTTTCCTTATATCTCCATATATCTTATATATCATCTATACTCCCCCTAGGAATATACTTCCATATATATAAAAATATATCAATTTTGTGCTATCACTCCCCCTTTGACAACAATGACAAAAAAGTTCCAAAACTGTGTTCTCAAAAATGTTTACCTTTGATTCAAAATTGCAAAGCCGTTAGGCTTGCAACACAATATGCAAAATTTACTTTTATGCTCTCTAACTCCTCCCATGCCTTCTTAATGGTGTCTGCAACACTGAGTAGTGCACATAAACCATAAGATGTGATCTCACATGCATGAAGGTTTGCGAAGTTGAATTTCTCATAAGATGTCTTGGATGAAAGACATTCTTCCAATTGTCCTTCAATGATTCTTATCTTAACTAAAATGTGCTCTCTTAGAAGAGAGAATCTTCTTAATTTCCTTTCTCTTTCATCATTAAGAATTATGATATCATCATTCAATTTACTGATTCTCTTTTCACAATCTAATATCTTTGCATTTGGGTTGGTTAACAGTTTTACTTCTGTTTGAATTTCTGTCTCTTTTTCTCTTATCTTCTTAGTCACTTCTGATACATGATTTTCTGTATTTGTACACCGTATATACAAATCTTTTCCTCTATCCAAATTCCTTCTTAAGTCCTTTATACACATATCCAAATTATTGGTATCACTTCTAATATTCTAACAAATATCATGAAACATTTTAGCCTCATAGGATTCCTGAGCCTTAGCAGTAGCTATGTATGTGAAGTTAGTGAATTCATTGTCAAATGCCTTCATAACTTCTTTAGCTTTTTCTTGTGGATCTGCCTCTATTATTTGACTAGTCATAGTACTCTGCAACTTCTTTTTTACTTCCAGCAATAATCCTTCAAGGCTTTTTACCTTCTTGTTCTTACCAATAATTTTGTTAAGGGATGAGATCAGCTCCATTTGATCATCATCATCAACTTCTTTCCCAAAATTAGCAAAAATTGATTCTGTCTATGGTTTCTTTGCTACAATCTCAGGGGTAGGACTGATTTCTACTTTACTTTGTGCTCCTCTCTATCCTTCAACCTCTGTATTTACTTGAATCTCTACTTGTTTCTCTTCTACTTTCCTTATTTCCTTCCTTTTGTCCTCAACTGATCTGTCCTGTTACTCTAAGGCCGAATTGTCAACAATGTTCTCAAGGTTTCTAAAAGGATTGTAATCACTATCTAGTATAATATGAGTTCCTTCCACATTCATTGATTCATCTTCAATGTTAATTGATGGTGGTGGAGAGGGACTTTTCTGTTGCTCAACTTCCAAAGCTTGATCTGCTACACTTGAGTTCTTACCAATACCTGTAGTCATTACCTTTATGACTTCTTGTTCAGTTTCCTTATTGATTTCTTCATAATTTCCTCCCATTATTTGAATTGTTCTTCTTCTTTTTCTCAGATAAATACCAAGATCTTTCATGATTTCCTTGAAGTGGTCTTTATCTCTAATATTATAGAGCTTTCTCACAAAATTTTCTCTTATCTTATTGTCTTCTTCAACTACTCTCTTCTTCCTGTTTACTAATTTCTCAAAAAAATCATCAGGTATCTTCCCTTAAATAGTATCAAATTTCTTATCTGCTAACATCATGTGCCTAACAACTGCATTCTCCAAGTTTAATCTTTCTGAATAATTGTATAGCTCATAATATTTGTTCATTTTGAAAAAGTCTCCATCATTAATAATTTGATCATTTACCTTTTCTATCTTTGGTTTCCATTTCTTCTTCTTGACTTCAGTATCTTCATCATCTTTAATTTCTAATATTTTCCTTTGTACTGGGGCAACTATTGTTTTTTGTCTTTTATCTGGTCCAGTAGCCATTTCCTTTACTCTTTTACCTAGTGGAGTGGTGGAAGATCTTGTAGTTTTTCTAGTTTCCTATTCCTTTTCAACTTTCTCCACTTTTACTACATTCTGAATGTTTCCAATCTCATCAACAACTACTGATAGGGGTGGAATAGACAAAACTATTAGGAATGGGAACACTGAGCGGGGGGTAGGGGGGGTGAATCAGTGTTCACTATATTTTAACTTTTTACTTTAATATTTATGCAGAACATAAATGCTTAATAACTGAATTAAACATTCACATAAACATGAAACATGAAATCAACACATGACACCAATATGGTTATGGGGAAATCCAAATAGGTAAAACCCTCAGTGGGACTTGATACCCACTAATAATCTGCACTAGTGTTTTGTGATCCTTGTTAGAAGATCCTTTAACCTGTTAGGAGTAGCTTTACAATGCTTTAAGTACAATAGACTTTTTTAAGGGTCAGAACCTATTAGGAGTCTTTTAAAATGATCCCTATTAGGGGAGTGGACTCACTATCCTAGAGCTCACTGCTCAAATGGTGAAGGCTACAACCTTCTGATTCAGATACACACTATATCTACAGGTGAATTGTTCACTATGACACTACTTGTCAAATCAGTTCCTTTGGTGTGATGATGCTTTGACCTCTAGCAAAGATCTAATATATCTTATGCTAACTTTTCATACCTTTGATCTGCTTACCACATCTCTCTTTCTACTTCCATACTGAATACAATGAGTGCACCTTATATTTATGAGCTTATATAAACAAAACAATTAGGTCGGCCCTATAACTAATTACAAACAATGCTTCTAAATGAATTGGCTTAAGCGTGCTTACAATTATACATGTACATAAGTCAAAAACCTAAATACAATGGGTGCATGGAATTTAAAACATTAAATTATAATTACAAACCAAAAAGCTAACTGTCGGCTCCATGCTCTGTTCACTGCTGGCACACATTGGCTGTGCAACTTCAACTAACTGTAACTTTCATATCTTTGCATATCTACTTATGCACTCTTAGACTAAGCATAGGTATAGTCTAAAAAATTTAACTTCCAAGGCACATACCATAATTAATCTATACACAAATGCATTGATGCTCTAAGCTGCTGGGACTCTGTATACTATCCAGTCTTCAACACTTAGCTAAATTCTGATTTTTACACTAAGTGCGTTGACTCCAAACTGCTATATAAATTTGTTACCATAATAACAACACTATATATATTCATATAGTTTAGTATAGAAAACTTTCCAACAATCTCCCCCTTTATCATTGATGGCAACAAAGGAATATGGCCAAGTTGGTAACTGTACCTTTACACAAAAATTTTTGTCTTCTATACATCTTCTATACATAACCTTATATCTCCTATACATATATGTACTCCATATTCTCTACATAACTCCCCCTTTGACATTAATGACAAAGGTGCATCAAAAAACTATATGTACACTTACTCACTGAGGGAAAACATCTGGATATGCAATTTCGAGGTTTTGGATCTCCTTCCAAAAGGTTATCAGAGAATTGACTATTTGTAGATGGGCACATAATGCATATTAAAGCTTATCCATCTTCTCTAATTCTATACTCAAACCTTGATCATAGGTTATCATGGTCGCATCAATGTCCTTTATGTTTTGACTAAGAATGTCTAGTGAGGGTACAAGAGCATTCCTCAATTGAGTCTGTCTAGATCTTATCTTCTCCATTTCTTTCTCTGCCTTCTCAATTATGTCCAACTAACCTTGATAGACATTGTTACACATGTTCACATCAATAGATGTGTCTAGCACTAAATTCTTCACCTTCTCAATCATAGCCTCTATGTCTTTGATCTTCTTAAGATGGGCATCAGTGAGCTTATTTAGATCCATGGATTATGCAATGAATTTCCTTCCTTGATTTGCAAATTCCTTCAAGGATTCTATTGGTGCGCAAAAATGATGGATCACTTTTAGCCAACTGATAGGTACACATTGATATCTTTACAATTCAGGCTTAATCAAGCCAAGGCTAGTAGGCCTAAATTCACTTTAAACTATCAAATTCTCTATGTTGCACAACTTCTTACATAAATAAACAAAGTTCCTCCCAAGGTGGTGAATGATCCTTGGAGGAAAGCAACAAATCCTCTAATAATCTTTATTCTATAAATCTTGACTAAAGTGGATTAAACTAAGGACTCAAAAGTAATATTTTTGAAATAATGATTATATAATCTACAAACCACAAAGTATGAACTGAATGACAATTTATAAATAATAGTTAGATCAGTTCCTTCTAAATACTTGGGCTATAGACTCATAAAAATTTCAATCCTACGTACAATCAGAGATGGTTTTAAGGTAACTCACTCCTGTAAAGAGATACCATCATCCTACAAGCTTCATTTGAAACACAAATTTAAATAACTTAGACAATTAGTCCTATGGATTTTAACCCAACTTAAGAGCCCAAAAGGAACAATAACAGGTTCTCAGACCATGCAACTGCTATTCAAATTGTATAAATTAAATTAAAAAAATGAATCAATGAAAAGACACAGTAGAATATCCTAGTTCATAGAGTATCTGAAAGACTAATTGAAAACATATAACTTATAACCACAAATGAAAAAGAAGAGCACTTATCTTTATTAATGTTAAAAAAATAGTACATTAGAGTTCATATTGCAGTTGTGATCAAATTCTATTCTATGAAAATGTATCTTGTATTGTTCTCCTATATTTACATTTTACATTATGTACATATACATGTGAGTGGCTTTCACACCTCTTTAGGGTGAAAAGACACACCCTTATTACAAATTGTTTTGAAAAAATGATAAACTAACTAAAAATAACTACCTAACTTTTGGATTTGGGCTTTGTTGAAAAACCAAAACAGCTTTTGGAAAGCTAATGTTTTTATGGGAGGTAGGAAATTTGATTTCCCGAACTCGGTTGTTTTTAGATTTTTAAAATTCAACCATATTCTACCTCTATCGACATCATCTTTGTAGCAGCTCAAAATTCCAGCATTTTCTGAAGGCTTTGATCACAAAATGTTGATTGTTCCTATCACAGATCTTCCTTCCATAATATCTCAAATTTTTAATTCAAAATTAATGTAATATTTTATCTCATTTCATGTATTCCATCATTAATTATTTGGCATGGAAATTAAGAGGCCATTTTTTAGGGTTTTATCACTATATAGGACTCCAAATTTTGCCCAAAATTTAGAGCTCCAACAGGATCTTTCTGGGGACATATGCTCCATGTAAGCATAGCGAGATTCTAGCTATCTCTAGAGAAGCAAACCAAGTGTGAAGTCCATTAGGCTATAGAGTCACTACATATTTCAATAATCAAATCAAATCTCATTCGGTGGCCCCATGCCACCAAAACATGGAATCAACATTTTCCCCTATCAAACACTTGATTCTGATCATGTAACACTTTGGATTTCCCAAATACAATGCCATCATTTTTGTGAAAAATACTTGTTTCTTTATTAATGTATTTTTTGGTATTCTCTTTTTGTTTTTCCTTTGAGAAATCATCAGATGCACTTTTTTCCTTGCTGAACCAAATCTCCCTATGGTCATGCATGTGACTAGTAATATAAGCATTAGAATAAATCTTCTTTGCATGATTGTCCTTTTGTATATAATTTTCTATGTCTCCATATTTAGAATGCATATTATGTTTGTCTAATCCAATCTTTTCTTCAGGCCTATGGTGAAACACTTGTTCATATAATGGCTTTAAAGATGGTTCATGTCGAGGAGACACTTCTTCACATATACCAGGACTATGGTCAAGTGAAATATTTGAGCAATCTTCAAAACTATCCTTTAATCTATTTCCCCCATCATGCTTGGCTGATTCCATCTCACCTTCACATATTTGGTGTACCTCTGGCTCAAAGGATGAACTAAAAGATATCTCACCCTTGGAATTCACTTTATGAGTTTCATCAACTTTAAAATTAGGACTGCTATCTTCATTATGATGCTGATGGATTCTATTGCATAAAGGATCCTCTTCAAACAATGGATTGATAACATAGAGAAATTAGACATATCTTCATCTACTTCCTCTTCAAACAAGGGATTCAAGAACATAGAGAATTCGGGCATACATTCATGAGAATTTTCAATTGGATCATCAAGTTTTTCATCAACAAGACTAACATCTTTATTAGCATTATCTCCTAAAACTTCCTCTTGTTCATGTAGTTCATTTCATCTCCATAATTTGATTTCTCTTGAATATGGGCTGATCCATCTACCTCCTTACCATGGTGGATTGAGAAAAAAATTGGACTATTCTTCTTAGTGTGTCTTGGGTATTCTATGTCTAATAAAGTTGAAACTTTTCTTGTACTGAGAAGGTTTTCATCCTCATCATCATGGTCATTGATACATGTTTCCATACACATCTTCTGCATAGATATGACAATCTAGAATAAATTTACAAAATGCCTGCAAATGGTCCGTTGGTGATTCTGATCCATCTCCACAAAATTTTGGAACACATTTTTCTATTTTAAGAGGAAAATCTCTCTAACCACCAGGGATGTTATCAAAACTCAATGGTCTATATACTTCAATAATAAATTTTGGTCTTGGGTCACAAAAGTTTGATACTTTATGTGAGTATGTATTTTGGTACATATTGAATATTTGAATTTCTAGTAACTTTTTTCTTTATACATTAGGTTATTTTCAATAGAGTTGCCACCTTTTTAAAGAGGAAAACTTTACTTATCTCCTTCTAGGTCTTCTCCCTCAGTAGAGTCACTAACTGAAATGTTTTTTTAAAAATAGTCACCACCTTATTTGAGGAATGTCTTGCTTCTAGGTTCTTTTTTCCAGTAGAGTGTTCTTCCAAACAAACTAATATAACTACTTTTTGATTCTGATCTCTCAAATCTAAAATTTTAGATAACTTCACAATATATATTGTGAGCAACTCTCCCCAGTAGAGTCACCAATTTATTGGTGCCCAAAAATGATGGATCACTTTTGGCCAATTGATAGGTACACACTGATACCTCTGCAATTTTGGCTTAATCAAGCCAAGGTTGGTAGGCCTAAATTCATTTTATACTATCAAATTCTCTATATTGCACAACTGCTTACATAAATAAACAAATTTCCTCCCAAGGTGGTGAATGATCCTTGGAGGAAAGCAAAAAATCCTCTAATAATCTTTATTTTATAAATCTTGACTAAAGTGGATTAAACTAAGGACTCAAAAGTAATATTTTTGAAATAATGATTATATAATCTACAAACCACAAAGTATGAACCAAATGACAATTTCCAAATAATAGTTAGATCAGTGCCTTCTAAATACTTGGGCTATAGAGTCATAAAACATTCAATCCTATGTACAATTAGAGATGGTTTTAAGGTAACTCACTCCTATAAAAAGAGACCATCATCCTATAGGCTTCATTTGAAACACAAATTTAAATAACTTATACAATTAGTCCTATGGATTTTAACCCAACTTAAGAGCCCGAAAAGAACAATAATAGGTTCTCAAACCATGCAACTACTATTCAAATTGTATAAATTAAATTAAACAAATAAATCAATGAAAGAACACAGTAGAATACCTTGGTTCACAGAGTATCTAAAAGACTAATTGAAAACATATAACTTATAACCACAAATAAAAAAGAAGAGTACTTATCTTTATTAATGTTGAAAAAATAGTACATTAGAGTTCATATTGTAGTTGTGATGAAATTCTATTCTGTGAAAATGTATCTTGTATTGTTCTCCTATACATTTTACATTATGTATATATACATGTTTGAGTGGCTTTCACACCTCTTTAGGGTGAAAAGACACACCCTTATTACAAATTGTTTTGAAAAAATCATAAACTAACTAAAAATAACTACCTAACTTTTGGATTTGGGTTTGGTTGAAAAGCCAAAACACCTCGTGGAAAGCTAAGATTTTTCTTAAGGGTAGAAAATTTGATTTCCCAAACTGGGTTGTTTTTAGATTTTTAAAATTTGACCATCTTTTGCCTTTGTCGATGTCATCTTTGTAGGAGGTCGAAATTCCAGCATTTTCTGAAGGCTTTGATCACATAATTTTGATTGTTCCTGTCACAGATCTTCCTTCCATAATATTTCAAATTTTTAATTCAAAATTAATGTAATATTTTATCCCATTTCATGTATTCCATCATTAATTATTTGGCATGGAAATTAAGAGGCCATTTTTTAGGGTTTTATGACTATATAGGACTCCAAATTTTCCCCAAAATTTAGAGCTCCAATAGATTCCTGACCAGATTTAAGAGAACTTAAGTCAAGTGTTGAGTTTCTCATTAGTTCACTGAGTCTCTTCTTCAATTATTTCTCTTCTGCCACTATGGTCGCAGATTATTCTAAGCTAGAAAAATTTCTTTTGAACTATGAGATGACTGTGCTCACATCATCAACCGAATGTACATTTTGCACTTTCTTATCTTCAGGCAATGAACTGTTCAAGATATTCACTAATTCCACAAGGAGAGGATTTTTCATGACTTGCTTGTCCTTTTTCTTCTCCATAGCTAGGATATTGAACTTAATCAGGTCTTCTTCTTTCCAAGAGTCCAAATTGCTTGTGTCAAGTGTCAAACTTGACAACAATGCTAAGGAGGGAGTGATGGGAGTGTTGTCCATCATCTCTTGTTTCACTGTGACCAGTTCAACAGTTTCATCTTTTCTTTCTTTTTCTCCTTCTTTCTTCTCTACTTCTTTTTCATTAGAAACATCTTCTATGAGTACTTCTTCTTGCTGAATGGGAGGTGTACTATTGCATAGGATTTTAGCTTCCTCAATGCTGACAAATGCTTCCTCAAAATTGTCCAAATCCTTATCAGTAGAGGCCATGGATATTTCCACATTATCTATGATAATAGTGTTGTTTTCATGTGATTCTTTCATGGGCGTAGACTTGTCTTCCTTTGTTTGAGTTTTTGCTATGGGCAGTGAGTCCTGAGGACCTGTCATTGGTACATTAGTGGGCTCTGCCACTTTATCTTCCTTAATGGGTGCATGAGAGATGGGTGTAGTAGGTGTTTTTATTTGTTTTTCTAATAACACCTTCTCAAAAGCCTTTTCCATTTCCTTTGTAATTAACTCATAGTCTTTATTCATGATGTGAAGAGTTCTCATCTTAGTCCTTAGGTGTGGCTTCACCAAATTCAATATCAGTTCCACTTATTCTTTAGAACATACAGGCAGAGTATCTTCTAATACTTTTTCTCTAATCCTTAGATCTTCTTCATTTGCTTGTCTCTTTATATTTTCTAAAATATCCCATACTTTATCTGGAATTTCTATTTTCAACTCAAGGACTATCTTTTTGAGCTTGATCATGTGTTTTACAATCATACTATGTATTTCTGATTTGTTAATCTCACTGTAAGATTCATTCATAGAAGTTCCCAAATTGATCAATTCTACCCTCATCAACAATTCTAGCATTCAAAACTTTAAGACTAGGTCTGAATCCTTCCTGAGGAGGTGCTTGAGTGTTTTTCTTGCTCCTTAATGTTCACGAGGATGGATGACTAGTGATGGCTTCTTTCTTCCTCTTGAATAAAGGATTATACTCAAGAGGAGTATCTTTGGGCACATAAGGAGTACCATCTTCTTTACCCTTCTAACTGTCATCTGATTCAGTTTTCATCTTCTTCAGCTTAGGATCTTCTTGTTCTTCCTCTGCTGTTGTGCCTTTCAATTCTAGGGCAATCTTTTCATCCCTCGCTTTATCAAGGTCTTCTTGAGACACACCATGGATTCTCAAGATTTTATATGTGACCTTTGCAACCTTTCTTTTTGTTGCAGTATTGTTAAGCTTAGCATCAACTTCTCTAGTCTTTTCTTCATAGGTTCCCCACCTAGGTTTATTATCATCTTTAGTGGCTGATAATAATACCTAAGCATAGGCTTCAAGAACTTGTTCCTCTACCTCATACCCAAGTGGATGACTCCACTTAGTTCTAGGCTCAATGGCTTTCATACATGTAGTGTACGTCTCTACCATAAAGCATATTGTGTCTTTATACTTCCCCACAATATTCTTAGGAATCTTGTATCTCATCTGCTTTCTTTCTCTAAAGGTCTTCAATTCCAAGGTTGTATAGTCTCTTAAGGTCCTTTCAGTGCATGCCTTGTTTTATATTTGTGGCATGGTAGGAATGGACTTGTCTAGATATAAATCTAACACTTTACCAACTATATGAAGGTACATATAGATGATTAGGGACCCAAACTTGAATGACTTTGTTTTATCATGCTTGATAGCCTTGATGTTATCTATCAACTCTACACGCAAGATCTCACACAAGTTGAACTCTCCATCTTCTTGCACAAGCCTGATAGCTGCTAGAATAGTGCCCGCAGAGACACTATTCACCCTACTAGTGTGTTGAAACTTGTAACCCAATATCATTGACATCAATTTGATGTCTGCTTGTTCTATAGGCTCAATGGTCATACCACACCTATCACTTATAGATTTACATACTTGTTCAACCATCTTTCTGACATCCTTGCCCACTAGAAGGATGGTGCTTGTTCTAGAAAGGCCTGTCATCTCATGAATTAGGTCATTTGTGATTCTAACTGGAACATCTCCAATCCAAAAAAAATCATCATGGATTCTGCTCAATAAGATCTTTATCCATTCAGTCTCATAGAATTCATATGCCATGGAAAATTCAACAATGGGGTGATCATTCCATTTGGTGTATTCACTCATGAACGTTTTGTCTGGTTTCAACATTGTGTCCATGTGCACCCTTAACCTATCTAGTCCAATAGGTTCCTTCTTATAATAGATGTAAGCCCTTATGTCTTCTACATGCATGACGCCCATCAGCTTGTGGGAGAATACTCCCTCTAAATCATCTAGGGTTGATTTAAATAGGTGCTTCTTGAAAATGTATCTCTTCTTTTTAGAAACATGAAAAAATATGGGAGTGGCCATGAATTACATGTTAATCACTTTCCAACTGAACTTAGAGATGATTTGACAGCTCCTGAATTGGTGCAATGAGCTAGGGTTACTGCAACTAATCAAATGCACTGATAACTATAGCAAATCTCTAATAGATTCAATCACCAAGACTTCACAACAACTTCCAAGGCTCCTTCTACTCGCTATCCCTTTGAATTTGAATGAAATGAGAAATCAAATGACTTATGTGTACTTTTAAGTGAAAAATCCACCATTAATGCATGTCACATAAACCAGGCTGTCACTTCAAAATTTCAAACTTGAGCTCCAGTAAAAATCAACATGTGCGCTCTTGGTTGAAGGTTCTGTTAGAAATTAAAATCCACCAAGATAAATGAGAGGGGGAGTGAATTAGTTATCTAATAATTATAAATTTTATCATCTTCAATAGCATTAAACCATATAAGCAATATAATTACCAACCATAGAAATATATTCATACACAATGACACAATAACACAAGATATGTTGACTAGGGAACCTCTTGATCAAAGAGTAAACCCTGGTGGGAATGATGCCCAAAAAAGATGCACTAATACAAATATTCCTTGTGAAAGGATGGACTCTATTAGGAGTCTTATGAAATACATTCAGTACATATGAATCCCTATTAGGAGATTTTGAATCCCCGTTAAAAGATTCTAACCTTGTTAGGAGTTATGGAAGACAGAAGGACCCACTGCCCGAACAAATTCAATGGTAAGATCACTGAACACAATGTCCAAATAACCTTAAGATTATTCATAAGAATAATATGAAATATGTTACCTCCTCAGTGTGCCAAACTGCACTCACTGCTACACTAGATCTCAATTTTAGATCTCTATACTTCGCATGTCTTCCTTCACAATTTCGCTTTCACAACTTAGCTCTTTTCTTCACTTCATGCATACCGCATCACACGTCATCACTACAATTACACTAAAATTCCACTTTTCCACACTACAACAAGGAAAAAAATTCCTTCCTTTATACCACACTCAAATAATTACAAATGAGTCGGCACACAATTACAAAATAAAAGTTTCCACACGCTACATCAAAATTACACAAAATTGTCAGCTTCCAAATATAATAAATCTTCACTCATGTGACCTCAAAGTTTGCACTATGAACCACATCACTATCAATGTGTCTCCAACTTCCCTTTAACTACACAAAACTAGATTCCATCCCAATTAGGAGATATCATCCGATTTCCACAAACCGCTACTCAGGAACACTACCTGAATACTGGTTCCACCAAAATAATCATAACTTTCATGAATAAATGAGTTACTATTTGCACTCTTAATCATAGACATATAACATATCAAAGATTATAACCTCAACATCGCATAGCTCCAATTGTAATATCCCACGTGCGCTAATCCAAACTCTATCTGCTCCTTTGTGAGTCTCCAGAAGATCACTGTGTTGACATCAATGACAATCATAGTCATGAATGCAACAACAAATGCTATAGAATTACTACCACACATTCATTCCTAACAATCTCCCCCATTTTCATTGATGGAAACATAGATGAAAAACATCCAATGTTCCAAAAATCCAATACTACAACATTGCTTCTTCAAATCTTCTTTATCAATCAAATCTTGCTTCTTTTTCCTATTCAATTCTCTCCAACAAATGTCTCATATTGTTTTCCATGCATACTTCTCCCCCATTGACATCAATGACATAAATTCCATCACTAAGTCAACAACAACTCAATGTCAAAAGACACTATTTAGAAAATAGATTCACAAGAATCCTCATGACTCAGCTCAGATACACATACTCCCCCATAGAGGAAGTACCAACATCCAATCTAGAAGAAAGATAGGGCTCATATACCACTGGATGGATGCAACCAACTCCATCATTACTCAAAATTAGGTTGGGGCATAACCCTAAGCATACCTCTCAGATACTCAAATGTATCCTTAGGAAAAGGCTTTGTAAATATGTCTGCTATCTGTTCCTTTGTGCTTATGTACTCTAGTCTAACTTCTTTCTCAACAACTTTCTCTCTTACAACATGATACTTGATCTCTATATGCTTTGTCTTAGAATGTAATATAGGATTCTCAAACATACTAACTATGCTGGTGTTGTCACAATGTATGACAATAGGCTCAACAAACTTAATTCCAATATCTTTCAGCATCTGCTTCATCCAAATTATCTGGCTACAATTGTTTGCTGCTACTACATACTCTACTTCTACTATGCTTTGTGAGATACAATTCTACTTCTTGCTTAGCCAAGAAAATAATCTTCCTCCAAGGAAAAATGCTCCACCACTGGTGCTTTTCTTATCATCAACACTGCCTCCCCAATCAGCATCTGTATATGCACATAGGGTAAAATCATCAAATTTTTCATACCATAATCCATAGTCCATTGTGCCTCTTAAATATCTTAGTATCCTCTTTACTGCTGCATAATGTGATTCTCTAGGTTCAACTTGAAATCTTGCTACCATTCCAACTGAATGTGCTATATCCGGTCTTGTGTGTGTTAAGTACTACAATCCTCCAATCATGGATATGTATTTCTTCTACTCAACTATTGGTGTTTCATCTTTGTTAGATAGTTTTTGTCCTATAACCATAGGTGTTCCAACTAGTTTACAGTTCTCCATTCCAAATCTTTTCAGCAAATCATTTAGGTACTTTGTCTGACTTACAAAGATACCATCATTGTTCTATGTTATTTATAATCTCAAAATGTATTTCATCTCACTAATCATACTCATTTCAAATTCAATCTTCATTTCATCAACAAATTTGTCACTGGCTTCATCTTCTCCTTCAAAAATAATGTCATAAAAAAAAACAACTATAACCAACAAATCATTTTCAATTTCTTTTGTGTAAAGATTTCTATCAATTGTACCTTTAGTAAATCCCAATTTTAACAAATACTTATCCAGTCTTGCATACCAAGTTCTAGGTGCTTGCTTTAGTCCATATAATGCTTTCTTCAGTTTACATACCATGTCTCCTTCTTGAGTCAAAGGAAAACCTTTAGGCTGCTCAATGTAGACTTCTTCTTCCAATTCTCCATTCAGAAATGTTGACTTCACATCCATCTGATATACTTTGAATTTCTTGTAAGTTGCATATGTGAAAAACATTCTTACTGTTTCAATTCTTGCTACAAGTGCAAAAGTATCTTCATAGTCAATTCCTTCTTGTTGTGAGTATCTCTTACATACCAATCTTTCTTTTTTTCTTACTACTTCTCCTTCTTCATTCATCTTGTTTCTGAATACCCATTTAGTTCCAATCACATTCTTGTCTTTAGGTCTAGGAACCAATTCCCATGTCTTGTTCTTTTCAATCTGATCTAGTTCTTCTTTCATAGCATTAATCCAACTTTCATCTTCACAAGCTTCACTAGTAGATTTAGGTTCAATTTGAGAAATCAAACATAAATGTACCTTATTCTAAGTCAGAACTCCTCTATCCAAACTTCCAATAACTTGTTCAACAGGATGATTTCTTGATAAATACTTGTTTGGTGTCATAGTCTCAGATCTCGATTCAACTATAGATTCTTCTCTAGATTCCTCTCTGGTTTCTTCAGCATGACTCTCATTTAACAATTCACTATCAGTCTCATAGAATAACTCATTAGTTTCAGTGTTAGGCTTAGGATGAGCTTCTTCATCAGATTCATAATCAAGCATTCTTTCCTAAATTTTGAACTTCTCATCAACTTTAACATTTGTGCTCTCAACAATAGTTTTAGTTCTCTTATTGTAACATCTATATGGTTTTCTCTTCAAAGAATATCCAAGAAAAATTCCTTCATCACTTCTAGGATCAAACTTTCCAATATCATCATCTCTCTTTATATAACATTTGCTTCCAAAAATTTTAAAATACTTAACTGAGGGTGCATGTCCAAACCATAATTCATAAGGTGTCTTGTCTGTGTCTACTCTGATTTGTACTCTGTTCATTGTATATAGTGTTGTATTCATTGCTTCTCTCCAGAATGTCTTTGCCAAATCATTCTCAAATAACATAGCTCTTGCTACTTCAATCACTGATCTATTTCTTCTTTCTACAATACCATTTTGTTCAGGTGTTCTAGGGGCTGAAAATTGTCTCTTAATACCATTCACTTCACAAAAAGTTTTAAACTCTCTAGAAGTAAATTATCCACCTCTATCAGATCTCAAACATTTAATCTTCATTCCAGATTCATTCTCAACTTTATTCTTAATGATCTTAAACTTATCAAATGCTTCAAATTTTTCTTTAAGAAATGCAATCCACATTATTCTTGTAAAATCATTAACAAGAATCATAAAATACCTTTCTCCATAGAATCCTCTAGTCCTAGTAGGACCACTCAAGTTTGTATGAACAATCTCCAACTTCTCTGTCGATGTGAACTTCTTACTATGAAATGAACTTCTCTTATGCTTAGCCATCACACATTCTCTGCAAATCATGTTAGTAGGCTTCATAATTTTAGGCAAATCCCTTACTGCAAGTGTAGTACTTACTTTCACAATATTATCAAAGTTTATATGACAAAACCTTCTATGCCATAACCAACTGTCATCAATCTTAGTAATCAAACATGTCATCTCAGTAGGATTCAACTAAAATACATTACCTCTAGTTCTAGATCTAGTTTCAATCAGATTTCCATCTTTATCCTTTATCACACAAGTTTTCTCAGTAAACCAAACTTGATATCCCTTATCAACTAACTATCCAACACTCAAAAGATTATGTTTCAATCCATCCACAAAGTAAACATCATCAATATTAGTCTTTCCATCAAGAGTAATAGATCCTATACCTTTAATCAAACAAGGTGCATTGTTACCAACTCTAACAACTCCTCCATCATATTCATTAAACTTTATGAATTTTTTCATGTCACCAGTCATATGATGTGAACAACCACTATTTATAATCCAATCGGCTTTCTTTTCAACTTGAGAAACTAGGGCTTTTTCTTCCTTAGCATCAGATTTAGGATTTTCATTTTTAATTGCTACAAATCCTATGTCATCATTATTCTCAGTATCACTTTCACTTATAGTTCTTTCTATACTAGCTTCAAGATCTTCATCATTAGCATAATAACATTCCTTAGATCTTCTAGGCTTGAAATTATTTTTGTACTTCTTAACTCTCTTAGGACATTTAGATGCAAAATGACCATATTCTTGACAAGTCCAACATTTAAAAATTTTCTTACCATCTGGTTCTCTTTTCACAAGCAAGGCAATACCTTCTTCAATCTTCTTGTCTTCTTCATTTCTAGATCTTTTATTGCCAACATAATCTCCACTCACACTGATGCTTCTTGACAAAGTAGGGAAAACACTAAGAGCACTAAATGTTGTCTCCATTCAAGGTAAGTCTCCTAATAACCTTAGGTTCATTTCTACTACTTCTAATCTTCCAAGAAGAGTCTCTCTTGTAAAGTTTGAAGTACAAGGTATCACTTGTTCAATCATTTGTGTTGTCTACTTAAATACAGGAGTCAATGTCCTCATAATTTTCTATATCACTTCATTCTCTATCTCTGTTCCTCCACAAGATTTTATCCCTACAACAATTTTTGACATTCTACCAATATAGCTTCTAACAAATTCATCTTCCATCATTCTTATATGTTCAAATGCACATATCCAATTATGTAGTCTAGCTTTCTTTGCATGTTCATCACCTTCAAAAGTAGAGTGTAAAGCTTTCCAAATTTCATAAGATTTTGTTAAACATTTTACCTGACTATATTCATTCTCCGGAAGTGCTATCAAAAGTGCTTCTCTTGCAAGTATGTTACACATGAATAAATCTCTCTCATCATTAGAACATGTCTCAAGATTATCTTCTTCAATGATAGTCTTATCATTCTTTGTAATCAACCAATAACCTAGTCCAAACAAAGTAGACGTGTCTTCATCTTCTCTTTCCAGCTATCGAAGTTTACTCCATCAAACTTAGGGCTTTCTTTCTTGAAATTTTCCATGGATCTCCTTAAGTTGTTAAACTTTCCTTTCAAGGACCTGTTGCTTTGATACCAATTGTTAGAAAGTAAAGTCCACCAAGATAACTAAGAGTGGGGGGGGGTGAATCAGTTATTTGATAATTATAAGTTTTATCATCTTCAACAACATTAAACCATATAAGCAATATAATTACCAACCATAGAAATATATTCATACACAATGACACAATAACACAAGATATGTTGACTAGGGAGCCTCTTGATCAAAGAGTAAACCCCAGTGGGAATGATGCCCACAAAAGATGAACTAATATGAATATTCCTGATGAAAGGATGGAATTTGTTAGGAGTCTTATGAAATACATTCAGTACATATGAATCCCTGTTAGGAGATTTTGAATCCTTGTTAAAAGATTCTAACCCTATTAGGAGTTATGGAAGACAGAAGGACCCACTGCCCAAACAACTTCAATGGTAAGATCATTGAACACACTGTCCAAATAACCTTAAGATTATTCAAAAGAATAATTTGAAATATGTTACCTCCTCAATGTGCCAAACCACACTCACTGCTACACCAAATCTCAATTTTAGATCTCTGTACTTCGCATGTCTTCCTTCACAATTTCTCTTTCACAACTTAGCTCTTTTCTTCACTTCATGCATACCACATCACACATCATCACTAAAATTACATTAAAATTCCATTTTTCCACACTAAAACAAGGGAAAACATTCCTTCCTTTATACCACACTCAAATAATTACAAATGAGTCGGAACACAATTACAAAATAAAAGTTTCCACACGCTACATCAAAATTACACAAAACTGTCAGCTTCCAAATACAATAAATCTTCACTCATGTGACCTCTAAGTTTTCACTATGAACCACATCACTATCAATGTGTCTCCAACTTCCCTTTAACCACACAAAACTAGATTCCATCCTGATTAGGAGATATCATCCGATTTCCACAAATCGCTACTCAGGAACATTTCCTGAATACTGCTTCCACCAAAATGCTCATAACTTTCATGAATAAATGAATTAATATTTGTGCTCTTAACCATATACATATAACATATCAAAGAATATAACCTCAACATCACATAGCTCCAACTACAATATCCCATGTGTGCTAATCCAAACTCTGTCTGCTCCTCTGTGAGTCTCCAGAAGATCACTATGTTGACATCAATGACAATCATAATCATGAATGCAAGAACAACTGCTATAGAATAACTACCAAGCATTCATTCCTAACAAGGTCCTATATGCTCCAAAAGCTTAAGTCCAAAGGTGCATATTCTAAGGATGAGTATACCAGCCACGCAGGGGTCTAGAGCTAAATTAGCTCCCGTTATGAGCTTGAGGGCCATTCATGCAGATGTAGAGGGTGCATCCACTTGGGATGCATCCAATACATTCTCTTCAACTTTTTCCTTCTTTTCTTCTAACCAAATCAATCTCACATCCTCTGAAGCTTTCACAAACTTGACATCTGCTTCAAGATCCAAAATTGGTTCTTCGATCTTTTTAGGGCTTTCCTAACATTGCGTCCTTGATCTATAGAACCTTGAGATATGTCCAGCCTTGTTACAAGAGTGACAAATGACTGGAGGTCTATTATTCCTTGGTGCATTGACATGAGTCACCATTGTACATGTTCTAGCTAAGTGACCATTATAGTTACATATCTGACATGTAACATTCTAAGAATCTCTAACATTTGTCTAATTCTCATTCCTTTGATCTTGCTAAGTTGTTTTATTCTTACTAGTCATTCAATTCATAGCTTTATGACCAAATCTATTGCATGAATAGCAGTAGCCATTAAAAGGTTTTACCTCTATATATTTTCTTGCAATGTGTCCATGCTTGTAACAAGCAAAACAAGTGCATTCTACTTGCTTGCGCTCATTCCTAGGAGGACCACCATTGTCTTTGTTTTGATCTTCAATCTTCTCATCATCAGTAGAGTTCATTTGTGACTCCTTTCTTTCTCACATAATGTCAATCTAATTTTGTGCTTCATTGTATCTAATGCAGCTAGTGTCTCCTTTGATTCTTCTTCCATACAACTATGATTCTACCAACTCAGCACTGGTGTGTAATTTGTCAATATGATCCTTTGACTTCTTCAATTAAAATTCCAAGATCTCTTTGATATTCTTTAGCTCCAAGATTTCTAAGTCAGCTTCCCTTAGTTCTTCATTGAGTTGAAGGTTCTCCTTGACTTGTTCATTATAGACATCTTGATTGTTCATCAGTTTGTCATCAAATTCTTCAAGCTGACTTAACAAGGATGCATTTTCTTCACTCAACTTCTTGACTTTTTCTCCACATTCACTATTAGAGCATCCTTTCAAATCCTTTCTTAGTCTTTTGATAACTAATTGAGCATCACTGACTTTTTCCTTTAGTTCTTCAATTTCTCTTTCTGAATTGTCTAGGTCTTCAAGAGCGGCTTCAAGATATTTCTTCAGATGTTTCATATATGATTTGTCCATGATCTCCTCAAGTGGTTAAACTTCTTTGTTGAGGACTAGAGCTCTGATACTAATTATTAGGAATGGGAACAATGAGACGGGGGGGTTGTGAATCAGTGTTCACTGTATTTTAACTTTTTACTTTAATATTTATGCAAAACATAAATGCTTAATAACTAAATTAAATATTCACATAAACATGAAACATGAAATCAACACATGACACCAATATGGTTACAGGGAAACCAAATAGGTAAAAACACCGGTGGGACTTGATACCCACTAATAATTTGCACTAGTATTTTGTGATCCTTGTTAGAAGATCCTTTACCTTGTTAGGAGTAGCTTTACAATGCTTTAAGTACAGTAGACCTTGTTAAGGGTTAGACCCTATTAGGAGTCTTTTACAATGATCCTTGTTAGGGGAGTGGACTCACTATCCTAGAGCTCACTGCTCAAATGGTGAAGGCTACAACCTTCTAATTCATATACACACTATATCTATAGGTGAACTATTCATTGTGACACTACTTGTCAAATCAGTTCCTTTCGTGTGCCAATGCTTTGACCTCTAGCAAAGATCTAATACATCTTATTCTGACTTCACATACCTCTACTCTTCTTATCACATCTCTCTTTCTACATCCATGCTGAATACAATGGGCACACCTTATATTTATGCGCTTATACAAACAAAATAGTGAGGTCAGCCCTATAACTAATTACAAACAACACTTCCAAATGAATTGGCTTAAGCATGCTTACAATTATACATGTACATAAGTTGAAAACCTAAATACAATGGGCACATGGCCTTTACAACATTAAATTATAATCACAAACGAAAAAGCTAACTATCTGCTCCATGCTTTGTTTGTTGTTAGCACACACTGGCTATGCAACTTCAACTAACTATAACTTTCATATCTTTGCATATCTACTTATGTGCTCTTAGACTAAGGATAATTATAGTCTAACAACCTTAATTTCCAGGGCGCATACCATAATTCATTCATACACACATGCGCTGATGCTCTGAGCTGTTGGGACTCTGTATACTATCCAGTTTTCAACACTTAACTAAATTCTGATCTTTACACTAAGTGCGCTAACTCCAAACTACCATATGACTTTGTTTCCTTAATTACAACACTATATCTAGTCATATACTTTAGTATAGACAACTAGCCAACAAAAACCTCTTTTTGTCCGATGTCTCTTAGTGTTGTCGCGATATTCTTTGCAATTAGGAATTCTTGTTCTAACATTCTTGTATCCTTAAGAATTTTCTTAGTGATGATTTCCACTCTCTTCTTTGATAACTTTTCTTCTTGTATAGACTTTGTGGATTTGAATTTCTCCTCAAAAGTCCCAAATATAGTGCTTTTTACATCCAATTTACTTTTCAACAATCTATTCACATATTCTTCTTCTTCAACTTCAAAAATTTCATACCCAAGAGGGTCTATGAATTATACTCTAGGTTCAACTGCTTCAATAAAGGTAAAGTTAGTGTCAACCATAAAGCATATTTCATCTTTGTACTTCTCAACTATAGCATGTGGGATTCTTGATCTTTTCTTCATCAAGTTCTGAAATGATTTGATTACTAAGGTTACACTCTCATTAACCTTGTTTATATGGTATCTTAGATACGCTTTCTTAATTCTATCCATGATGGTTCTATTATCATTCTAGTCTTCTCCAATGGTGAATGGAAATCTTCTTAGCAAATGGAAAAACATATATGTAATCAAGGATGAGAATCTAAACTGTGAGCTTTTAGTTTTCTTAATCTTCTCAAGGTTCTCCAATAACCGAATTCTCAAAATTTCACACATATCCACTTGAACTTTATCAACACACATTAAATAGGCTGCATGAATCATTCCAGCTGCCATGTCATCTTCTCTAGAGTTAGCACAAAACTTAGATGTTAAGATCTTGCATAAATATCTAACATCAGCTTGTTGTATCTTGCTGATTACTATTCCTCTACCATTGTAGAATGACTTAGTATTTTCCAGTACAATTTTCTTCACTTTTTTCTCATTAAATGGTATAACTCTAGATTTTGATAAACTAGTCACTTCATTAATTAGGTCTTCTATTATATCAATCACTCTATCATCTAACCAAAACTTCCCATTATGAATTCTACTCAAAATGATTTTGGTGCATTCATCATCATCAAATTCATGTTGTAGTGAATACTTTATGATTTCATTTTCATTTAGATGTTCAAATCCTACTTTCAATGACATATCCTAATTGTATAGTTTCTCATATTCCTTAGTAAAATCACTTTCACCGAGGGTTTCAAGTTTGCATCCCAAATAGCTTGTAACATTCTCTAAATGCAAAACTCTATCTGGTACAGATGATAATGCTAGTCTAGGATCTTCTTCCAAGGGTTCTACTAGTTCCCTTTTGATCTTAGGTCTAATTGTATCTCTTATGCTATGAACAAATGAAACATCCATATCTTTTGCAAATTCTCTAACTAACTGATAGATTTTCTCAGTAAAATACCTTAATTTCATGATTTAGGGCTTTGTGTAGATCTGACACAAAGTTCTTTCACCAAATATTTCAAACTACCTTCAATCACTACTGCTTCAATCTCCTTAACACTTGTAGTCACTTGAATTATTAACTAATACCGATCATAAGCTTTTAACTTCAAGATTCGAACATCGCATTCAATTCTTTTGCTGCTTCTTTCCAAAAAGTTGTTCCTGCTTTCCTAAAAAACTTCAAACTTCTTACGAACTCACATAACTTCATATTATCTCATGTGCTCTTAACCATAGCATCATTACATCACATACTACCTTACATTAACTATGCAAAACTCAATTCATCCTATACTAACTTCTACACTATCCTAAGTTTCTATTCTAATGCATTCTTTATGAAGTAAGTACTTTGAGATGGGTTAGGAAGAGATTCACTCTTACCATTAGATACTTCACCTTTCATATTATCTTCTGTGCTGAATGTGTCTCCTTGATCTGTAGCTTTAACAAATTTCACTACTTCTGAATTACTACAACATCCTCTTTGACTGTTACTTTCATTCTCATTTCTCCTTGTATAACTTCTAGGATTAGGGTTTCTCATGTTAATCATTCTGCAAAACCTCATTGTATGACCAAATTTTTTGCATATCTGAAAAACTATTCCATTTTTTCCATATCTTGGTCCAGTCTGGCTGATTTGTGATCTACAATTCCTGTCAATGTGTCGAATCTTATTGCATCTATAACATACTACTCCATTTCTTTTGTTCATATCTTCACTAGGTCTCTTATCTACATGGTTAGTATCTCTAAACTTTCTAATATTATTATTATCATTAGATCTAGGCTTCTTACATTCAATAGCTCTATGTCCAAAACCATGACAATTATAACAATAACCATTAAGAGGTTTGAATTGCTTACCTATGCAATCTTTCTTCATATGACCAAAAGTATTACATGCAAAACATCTACCTTTAAATTCTCTCTACGTACCTTTATGTGATTCTTCTGGTTTAGGTGGTTCTTCTTCTTTAGGTATATCCTCAAAATTGTTAGCTTTATCATATTTATTTTCATCTATGTTTTTAGAAACTTTCAGATCTGGTTCCTTGCTTTCTTCACTTACCTTAGATGAGTTAAATCCAAGACCAGCTTTATCATAGAATGGCTTTTGATAAGACATTTGTTCATCAATCTTCTCACTAGTGGAATATAGTCTCTCATGCTGTTTCTTAGACTGAGTTAGTTCACCTTTCATAATTGTATTGTACTTTTCAAGTTCGGCATACTGCAATTTTGTTTTCTCAAGTTCAGATGTCACTTTACAAAGTTTAGATTTCAGATCTTCATTCTCAAATTTTAGATTTTCTTCATTCTTGTTTTTTCCATCTTTCAAACTTAACTTCTGATTCACTATCTTTAATTCATGTTTAAGGATCTCATTTTATTGTTCCAAATTTTCATCACAATCTTCAATTTGAATTGTAGATTCCTTTTCTGATTTTAGTTCTTCCACCTTCTTTTTTAGCTTCTCAATGAGGTTCTTTGCATCATCATATTTTCCTTTAAGAGTGTCTCTTTCTTTAGTAAGTATATCAATTTATTCAAGAGCTTCTTCAAGATTCTTTTGTAGTTGATCCATATCCATAGAGA